>WNNJ02001567.1:0-101892 GCA_012934845.2 Pomphorhynchus laevis | reverse complement strand
AAATCAAGAAAAACAGCAACAGCAAGTTGATGACTATTATCCTTACAAAACTGATGCACTTCACCCACTGCTGAATACACCAAGCGACTTTTGCGAACCCATGGAAACTGTGTGGTATTAAATTTTGCCTACTCAGATGATTGCGAATTCTACGCGCAAGCGCTTTTCAGAGATCGATATGAAGGAATTTTGAATCGAAATGTGCTGCAGCTCTTAGAGACAAGAAATCGGATTTTTCTTAGGTAGAAATGTACGTCTACTAATGTTGATGACGGTCAACTCAAATGGGGCCGCTAATAGCATTGTGACGACCACTTCTCTTCTTTGTTCGTCTGTCAAAAGCTGACAGACACGAGAAGAGAGAGGAGCGACGGATTGTGAGGTGCCCGGAAGAGAACCCCAGGAGTTAAGGATATCTGATACAGAAAGATCTCTACTCCTAAAGTCTCCCCGAGGCGTGATTGGTTGAGGTGATTGAGTGGCTTCATCATTATGTAAGGATAGTGATTCCTACAAAACTTTGTCAAGACCAATTTTCCCAATCCAGCCCAATGCTCTATTGGGCTGGATTGGGAATGCTCTATCCAAACACGAACTTTCAAACGAAATCGGTATTTTGTTATGGTTACAGCGCATTGTCATCCCGAGAAGCATTCGTTACAAAGCTTTGGAAACACTCCACCGTGGACATCCAGGAATATCCGCAATGCGACATCTAGCGCGACTATATTGCTGGTGGCCTATTATAAATACAGATATCTAGCAATCGGTAGACAGCTGTTCATTTTGTCAGAAACAACAACCGAAATCTGCCCACCAACCCCTACACCAATGGGATGTTCCTGCAGAAGTGTGGACTCGGATACACGTTGATTTTGCAGCCCCCATTGATGGACAAATGTATTTGGCTCTAATCGACGCTCAAAGTCATTGGTCAGAAATTATACCAGTACGTAGCACTAATGCTGTTGAAACAATAGCTGATATACGTGAATTGTTAGCAAGGATAGGTATACCTCGTGAAATTGTATCAGACAATGGACCCCCATTTCAGTCAGGAGAATTCACAGAATTTTGCAAGGCGAATGGAATTCGACACATCAAAGCCTCGCCATTTCACCCACAAACCAATGAGTTAATTGAACGTTTTATCGGAACATTTAAACGCCGAGTTGAATTTTCTTGAGGGCACCGAGAAAAAATTCCCCGTGCTACCTTTTCAGGGTAGCACGGGGAACGCACCTGCGGAGTTACTGTATGGTACAAGACTAAAAACTATATGGGACAGACTACGACCAACTACACAAACTACGGTGCAAAGGCACAGAGAGAAACAGAAAGAACGTCATGACGTTAACGCGAGGCCACGACAATTCGACGTACATCAGGTAGTGTGGGTACGAAACCAACTGACTAGACAATGGCAGCCTGGATCTATATAGACCGGACTGGGTGGGGTTCATATGTGGTAAACACCCAAAATGGAGAAAGACGAAGACATGCAGATGATCTAAGAACAAATAAAGAGGTGAACACGAACAGAGGAGTAACCGAAATAACAGGGAGTGAGGAACTTAATGATCATATACCTTCGGAGACGATTCGGAGGGGAACAAGGTGTCGGAAAAAACCAGTCAGGTACGATGAACTCGCAGAAGAGTGGGAAAGGAGAGATGTGGCAGCAGCGACGGCACAATTAATGGGCAATAGCTCATGCAGCCTAACCGCAAACAGTGACCAACCGCCATCACTAAACACACGTTGAGTGGCGTCCAAACAATTGACTATAAGTAACGCATTTTGTGACATTAAGTGTGGTTGTGAATGCAGTAAAAACTTTTTTGTTTAATTGTGTTATGGCAGGTACAAATGTGCTTAGGGATGAATCGCGTAATGTCCTGGGGGAGACGGATAGACCGCATTATCTGAAGGACTATAACATTTGAATCTCTACAAGATATAAACCTAAGTGCAGAAGCTCCTCCCGAGTTCCACTGAAGGATAGTCAGTGTAAAAGAGTAACAAGTACTCTGCATTATGTTCGGTTAGCTGGGTGGGATTTCCTCAACACTAGACAGAACAAGCGGCGGAAAGGTTACCACTTACATCACTTACTATATCCAGAGCGAGTACTAACCCACGAGCGAGATCTTTATTTTCCAGTCAGGCCTTATAAACTTTATCATACAGAAGTTTGCCGATTTTGATAGTGGTACGGCGTGAGCAGATGCCCCCTCTTTTTGGACTCAGCCAAGACAGTTTGTTTAGCGATTTCCGGCGTGTAAACAATACAGAAAGTTGTTCAGCAACAAGGCTTTCGATTGACCTGTAAATACTTTGTTTATTCAAATCAAGCAATCTGAATATATCCTCATCGGACATTTAAGAGGTCGAATTTAAGAAGCTGGGAGCCTCTTTAATGGCTTGTGTTGGTGAGGAGAATTTAGATCTGTATTGTTAGAAAAATATGCATTTCCATGACCAAACGAGATGGTCAAGTCCATAATTTGAACATTTAGGGGTAGCTTCACATTTCCCTCGAGCTGCATGCGGGCGGTTCTGCGAACTGCAAAATCCACACGTCCGAATAGCATTGCAATTAGACACTAAATGTCCTCACTTTTAGCAGGAGTTGCAGTGGGGGAATTTGAGATCATCCCAGTCAAGTAGTTGGAATTTCAAGTTGTACCCCATGGAGGGGTTAAACAATGACTTAACAAGGATCTCTGCTGTATCAAAATTTGCGGAGCAAAACGTTAGAGGCGGTATTAGCCCACTCTTCCCTATAACCTTCCCAAATTCGAAATTTTGCAGTATTTTCAGGGACTCAATATCTTTCTCCTTTAGATAAAAACGCAGGTTTGATATCTTGACAAAAGCCATTACAGACTTGTGTGGAATGGAACCAAGTTTAGAAAAGTTAGCATTGAAAAAAGATTCAAATTCTTTAGCCAAATCAGGAGTAGCGAAGGAGATCTTGATTTCTGTTTAAAGATACTTTACTACAGTTATCATAGTTTTTAACAAACGTATAAGGCATATGTTAAGCATAATGTGTCTTTCAACAGGTCCGAAAAGTTTAATAATTAGTAGGTTCTTGAGTTTGGAGATTGGGGGAAGTATCTCCTCACCCAATAGATTATTAGAAGTTGAAACACTCATCTTAGAGTCGTTGTCGATAGAAGAAATCGTAGAAATACCTGTAATTTCCAGCATTTAAGTTTTAAAGTTGCTCGATTTTGATGCAACGACAATCAATTTACTCTCGTAAAGTGATACTTCACAATCTTCAAGTACTTTACAATCTTCAAGAGTAATACACAATCTTCAAGAATGACTTGGAATCAGTGATAGGAATCATATATGCACCACACAATTTGAATATTCTAATAAATTGTGAAGTACTTTTGATCAGGGCCTCACCGGTGACATTTTTAACGAGTTACATGAAACAGATATTCGCTTTATCAATGAACCTTGAAAAAGGATTCGGCTATGCAATTAATGAAGCTACTAAACTCAAAACGAGTGGAAACAACAAATGTGATTACGCATCCACTATATAAAGAGACGACTCGTCGTTGCTATATATCGAGCTACATCCGCCTGCATCCAGAGTACGAGGCCAAATTTCACACAATATTTGTGGTGTGTTGGTCCTCACATTAAAGACTTTAATTTTTATAAATATAATGGACTCATTCGCCAAGAAGCCTTCATTATTCTGGTGAATAATAATATTATTATCAAGAGATCATATACCATTATATTTTTATTATTATATACCATTCGAAAATTACGATGGTATATACAATGTAATAGTATATACCATGGAATAGTATATATTATTCGATGGACAATTTTATGTATCATTGGTATACCATTTGAGGAACAATTCGATGTATCATTGATATATACTATTCGATATACCATTTCGAATGGTATGTACTATTCGAAAATTACGATCTCGTAATGGGGTTTTTATCGCAAAGATGAGTTCGTGCTGCATTTGCCCGCCACGATCTGTAATATATCGTCCTAGTGGAATTTTATAACAATGAATCGATGGTGCAGTAAGGATATATTTTATATCGTCTGTGCCGGAGCAAATCGGAGGTGTCGCTAAGACTACATATGTAAAACTACATATACCTAAAAACATGGCTCATGAAAAGAACTATTGCAATAGTTGAAATATTGTGAACAATATTTTTTATTTTATTATCCCTTTCGATGACTAAACGGCCTGAACGATTTAAAAGCACATCAAACTCATCGTTAAACAATATACCGTTCTATTTATAAAGGTTCATAATTCAAAGTTGTACAAACTTTGCAATCAATTTTTTTGATTACAGAAGGCAAACTGATTTTATATAAAAGAGTATCGATTTTGTTTGCATACAATCGTAAAAGCGTATTCTTTAGGTTTGATAATTTTGGAAAGTGCTCTAGCAATGCTCCACGCTAGATTGATTGATAATTAAGAGATAAAATGCCACTTGGAATTATATATTTATTAAATTTGTAACTAGTAATGGTTTTTTAAACCAGCTCAAATAAGAGATCATTTAAAATGTTTTATTTATTGAGCATGATCAAAAATTCTAAAATTGGAATTTCTTTCATATTTAGTCATTTAGTCGGATCCATCTAAAAGCTGTCGCAATCATCAAACTCATTCAACTTATCAATGTCGTCGCTGTCAATATACGAAGCAACGTCCAACGATTCACAATCAATCCACATAGGTTGTCGGCGCCATGATTTCGTTGGCTTATTTACGTTATAGTATTTGAAACCAAAACTTTCAAAGTTACCTGCCGAAAGATAAGTAAATTTCTATTATAAATAGTCAAAATGATAATTTTGCTGAAAGCGATACATACCATTTGCATTAACTAACTCGGCAGGACAGCTTACAATTGAGTCAATATATGACTTTCTGTCAGATGTGCAATATTTGAATATGTCTGGACCTTTTTATAAAATAAATCGTTAATGAATTTTCTTTAATCAGACATAAAGTACGAATTAGGAAATTTAAAACTATATTTCTCAATTACACTTTACTATTTATTGATAAATAGTAGACACTACCTTAAATAATCACATTATATAGAAGGAAATAAATCATTTGCATGTAGTTTGCTCCGCTGCCATGTTGAGTTAAAGGATAGAGGTAGCTAAAACCTGATAACATAGCAGATCCTAATCATGATTTCTTATCGTCTTTGTTACATATATCATTTGGTTTATGTAAGATTAATCACCAAATTATTATTCAAATCATTTTAATAATAATATTTATGTAATTATATAATATTAATAAATTAAATATGATTAACTACCATCTGCCTTTCTTTTCCACTGCGCATAAGCTCCTTTACCAGGATGAGCCTTGGCAGTCCTGGTTTCTGGAGTGGCTCATTGATAAGGAGCCCCTGATTCTTTGTAAACCACGAAAAGCATGTCGCGAAAAGATCTTCGTGGATGCCACCAAAACTCAAATTGGTATCGTTGGTTCGGAAGGGAAGTTGTATACTTATGAACTACCATATGAACTTCCAATTTTTGAGGCTGAACTTTTAGCCGCCTGGTGTGGTTATAAACTGTACCAGATGCTGAAATACACACTGATAACTTAGGTGTTTATTACTCAGTCCTCAAAGGGAGAGCGAAAACGGTGCCAATGGGTAACCTTTTCCTACAGGATATGCATGGGACACCAATACAATGGATACCCACTGCTTCTAACCCAGCTGATATACCCAGTCGTTGGTAAGAATAACTAGCCTTCTCCTTTTTGCTTGTTTCTTTCTTCCATGACATCACAACTATTTCCCACGTAGTTACGTGTCTTCCGTGTCTATTGGACTATTCGGGATGAAAATCCACAACTTTGGAATAATTCCTGAATATATTAATTAACTTTGATCTATCAACATTCATTTCCCTATAAAGGGTTTGGAGCTACTCTAAAGGAAAGTCATCTATTATGCCACAATTCTAAAATAGCTTAATCTATTTTAAACTATCAACAATTTATGTTATAAAAAAACTAATTAAACAATACACTTGCTTTATGAACCCTGAAAAAAAGAGATTTCATAAGCATTGTGAAAGACATCCAAAGGCATTTCATCGTGCTAGGTATCTCCTGCATTACCTGTATATGATGATAGTACTGTCAGACTGACTGCAAGTAGCCGATTCTGCGATTCTTAAAACGGCCAGGTTACTACAATGTGCATTCAGCCTACTAAAAGCTTGGTTATTTAGATACCATGTTCAATTAAGTTTCTGATATCTTATCCATTTTATGGTAGTTAGCTTTGGCTTTAATCCTGTAATAATTTATCGTTATCATAATTAATTTTTTAAATTTTATTATTAATAGTTCAAGTTGGTGTGATTTTCCAAAAATTGAACTATTCTAGAATAAACATTATTATAAATAAAAGGCATTTTTTAAAGCGCGTTGAAACTCCTTATTTATCAGGGTATTTTGATTACTTTGATGGGAAATCTGCTTCTTTTGAACAATTTCAGTACACTTGAATCCTGTTTAATCTGGCAACACTGCTATAAGTCTCTATATTTAGGAATAATATCGTTAACTTTTCGTGAAGCTTAGTTTAGAAATATGAATGAAACAGTATACAACGAGTGACATTTCGTTGTACATAATACGTAAAAGATGCAGTGATAGTTGGTCTTCTTAAAATCATCTTAACAATTTATTAGACATAAAGATCTACAACTAAAGATGAAAGATAAATAAATTGTTGCGAAATTTGTATGAGAGTAGATTATATATACGATAGAAGTACACTTTAATCTTTTAACTTAAAAATATGTAAATTAGGAAATTAATTTACAAACTTTGTATTTAATAAAGTTTTGTAATTGTAAAGCAAATATGTATAAGTGCACTGTCATTGCCATTGTTCACCGTTTAATTAGTCGCTTATTTAGCGAAATGGCACTCGTAGAAAAATTATATACAAATAATATTTACATACAGTTCCTTAGCTACTCAAATTATCTAATTTTAATACTGGATACATTAAAATGTACAAATATTTCTGAGCATAAGGTAATCACAGTAATTCTTTCAAATGTTTCGTAAAAATTAAAGTCGTATAGATTTTTTACTCAATTTACTTAATTGAGTAACTAACTTATACTTTCTTACCGGGTTCACTACCAAAGTAGCATGACTTGTCCAAGCTGCATTCATCAATTAAGTAGCTCTCATCGTCCAGTTTACTATTTTGTTCATTGCCCGAATGACTCGATCCCTTTTTATCTGCTCTTAGGGATTCTTCAAAATACAGAAACTTTTATAACTTTCAAGATTAACGTACAAATAATGTCGTCTATTGAATATTTATTGAATATGCAATTGTGTAAGAAATAAAACATACAAGCTGTCCCTTTTTCTTGGAGTCGTTACTAATACGAACCACCGCACTTTTATGTCCGTTATGCTAGCATTATATTAAATTGCTGATAGTAACTGTACATCAAGTGCTCGTTCCATATTCCGTTCGTGCAACACGTACGTATATGTGTTTTCGGAAAAGTGTGTTCCAAAGCTTGCGGAAGTTGTCGAACGCTCACATGATTAAAGTAACTTGACTTGCTTTAAGCGATCCAAACGAGAAAATATGTGTAAATGTTTTCAGAACAGTATGTTCAAAAAATTTTCGAAGTTGTCAAAATATCGCCTTTTATATCAATACTTACCTAAGCGATCCAAGCAAAAGCAAACATGTGGGAAAATTAATCAAAGGTGGCGGATTAATTACAATCAATAAGGTTAATTAAAGTACAAGAATATTTATATAAATTCAATAAGTAATTATTATATTTCTGACGGTAATAGTTAATTTCTTTCATTT
This sequence comes from Pomphorhynchus laevis, assembly GCA_012934845.2. Taxonomy (NCBI): domain Eukaryota; kingdom Metazoa; phylum Acanthocephala; class Palaeacanthocephala; order Echinorhynchida; family Pomphorhynchidae; genus Pomphorhynchus; species Pomphorhynchus laevis. The sequence continues at coordinate 93,985 of WNNJ02001567.1, read as the reverse complement.
CTATGATTTAGAGACTTCCGTTTTAACGAATATCTGTTTATCCAAATGTTATGGTTAAATGTAGTTCTTTATTAAAAAAATGAAATAATCATAAATTGTTAGCTGAATAAAAGTAAATTCAATTGAATATTATGATGAGATAGATTTCAGCGATACTATAAGTTAAATAGACCAGACTGCATTCAACGACAGCACTTTTCTATTTAAGTAAATATAAATTGGTTTTACGGCATTGATTATTAATTACAACAAAATCTCAATTAATCAATTCAGCTAAGTAAGTCTACGTATTTAATATAATTATAAAATAAAATAAATAAAAATAAATAGATAATAAATAATTATAAATAATAATGCTAAATCAATAAATCAAAATTCAATAAATAGATAATAAATAATTATTATAAGATTTTATATAACTTATATCCAGTTAAAATAATTGAAATTCAAAATAAAAGTCAATTTGTATAAATTGAGCGTGTCATTATTTGCGATCGCCATATAAAATTCTAATACAATTATATAAATTCGAATATATACTTGAAAATTAAAATATAGTCAAACGCTTCAAAGCTGATTGATAATCTGAAATATCTTACAAATTTAATATTGCTTACCCAATTCTTTGAGTGAAACATCAGTCGATGACCCGCTTAGGTGATATGTATCATCCTTATCACTAATTGAATTTGCTGCGTTCTCTGAAATGTCAAAAGATTTTATCTTTTTTATTGCATTCAGTTTCACGTGTTTAGAAAAGCAGCAGCCCATTTAAAGCTTCTTTATATCTTTTTTTAAACAATATTATTTTTAAGTTCACGATTAACATTTGAGGTTAATAAACTGTGTTGATTTTTGGCGCGAATGTTACTATGCAAGAAATGACAACGAAACTTTGAGCAATAAAACAAACTTAAGAATACGGCCGATTGAATTATCTGCTAGGCTGTATCCCGACTAAAATATAATTACGATAACAACGGATTAACTCAAAAATTAAGTTACTAAAGTTATAATAGAGTGCATCGATGCACTGAAAAATATATTTAAAATTTATAAATATATGATAGTTTTGATATTTTTCAAATAGTATAAAGAAAATTAAAGAAGATAAAAAATTACTCTTTAATACGTCGAAATATTTAGAAAGTAGAGAAAAAACTATTTATTCATTTATAAGATTTATTCTTTAAAGCGTAATTCTTAAATATGCAAATACTTAAAAACTATAAAGTTTTTCAGCTGGGTATTCGAGAGACAAAGAGCTTGAGAAACTTTAGCCTCTGCTCTGGGGGACGTCCTCTAGAGAAGAAGACTAATCCCGAGATAGCCCAAGTGCCGTAGATGCGCACCTGAGTTTTCGATTTCAATGACAGATGCTGGGCTCGTTTCAGAGCCCATCTAGCTCTCTTCACGAAACGTTTAAGTCTATCCAGGTCGGCTTTCGATGACAAGTTTCCCGTAATGGTGAACACCAGGTATTTTACTCGACTCGTGGAGATAGGGAGTGGTTGATTAGTCAAAATGAAGGAGAGTGCAGAGAGTGCTAATCTCTTAATCTTTTGCTTTGTTGCGGGGGCGCCATGAAAGACAATCACCTGCGATTTAGCGAAGTTTAAAATAAGATTAGACTTGGGTAACTGGTCTTTTAATCTAAAAATGAAACGGCTAAAGTCCGAGACTACGTCTTTGCATCTGCGTCCAGAGAACAGGGATGTCGTATCATCAGCGTATACTACTAGACATTGTTCGCGTTTAAATATTTTAAAGAGTATAATAGAAGCAGCAAATAACAAAATATGAGAAAGAGGGGATCACTGAGGCACACCGGTAATAGGGTAAAACTGACGCGCTTCAGGGTCGTTTTCTTAATAGAAGGGCTTGGTGTACAGCGGTATCTCCATCCTGTTAACAATTCTCGCAGGCAGCCCGAGGGACCTGAGAGAAGAGATCACAAACGGAATGGATATGCGATCAAATGCAACAGAAAAATCAAGAAAAACAGCAACAGCAAGTTGATGACTATTATCCTTACAAAACTGATGCACTTCACCCACTGCTGAATACACCAAGCGACTTTTGCGAACCCATGGAAACTGTGTGGTATTAAATTTTGCCTACTCAGATGATTGCGAATTCTACGCGCAAGCGCTTTTCAGAGATCGATATGAAGGAATTTTGAATCGAAATGTGCTGCAGCTCTTAGAGACAAGAAATCGGATTTTTCTTAGGTAGAAATGTACGTCTACTAATGTTGATGACGGTCAACTCAAATGGGGCCGCTAATAGCATTGTGACGACCACTTCTCTTCTTTGTTCGTCTGTCAAAAGCTGACAGACACGAGAAGAGAGAGGAGCGACGGATTGTGAGGTGCCCGGAAGAGAACCCCAGGAGTTAAGGATATCTGATACAGAAAGATCTCTACTCCTAAAGTCTCCCCGAGGCGTGATTGGTTGAGGTGATTGAGTGGCTTCATCATTATGTAAGGATAGTGATTCCTACAAAACTTTGTCAAGACCAATTTTCCCAATCCAGCCCAATGCTCTATTGGGCTGGATTGGGAATGCTCTATCCAAACACGAACTTTCAAACGAAATCGGTATTTTGTTATGGTTACAGCGCATTGTCATCCCGAGAAGCATTCGTTACAAAGCTTTGGAAACACTCCACCGTGGACATCCAGGAATATCCGCAATGCGACATCTAGCGCGACTATATTGCTGGTGGCCTATTATAAATACAGAGATCTAGCAATCGGTAGACAGCTGTTCATTTTGTCAGAAACAACAACCGAAATCTGCCCACCAACCCCTACACCAATGGGATGTTCCTGCAGAAGTGTGGACTCGGATACACGTTGATTTTGCAGCCCCCATTGATGGACAAATGTATTTGGCTCTAATCGACGCTCAAAGTCATTGGTCAGAAATTATACCAGTACGTAGCACTAATGCTGTTGAAACAATAGCTGATATACGTGAATTGTTAGCAAGGATAGGTATACCTCGTGAAATTGTATCAGACAATGGACCCCCATTTCAGTCAGGAGAATTCACAGAATTTTGCAAGGCGAATGGAATTCGACACATCAAAGCCTCGCCATTTCACCCACAAACCAATGAGTTAATTGAACGTTTTATCGGAACATTTAAACGCCGAGTTGAATTTTCTTGAGGGCACCGAGAAAAAATTCCCCGTGCTACCTTTTCAGGGTAGTACGGGGAACGCACCTGCGGAGTTACTATATGGTACAAGACTAAAAACTATATGGGACAGACTACGACCAACTACACAAACTACGGTGCAAAGGCACAGAGAGAAACAGAAAGAACGTCATGACGTTAACGCGAGGCCACAACAATTCGACGTACATCAGGTAGTGTGGGTACGAAACCAACTGACTAGACAATGGCAGCCTGGATCTATATAGACCGGACTGGGTGGGGTTCATATGTGGTAAACACCCAAAATGGAGAAAGACGAAGACATGCAGATGATCTAAGAACAAATAAAGAGGTGAACACGAACAGAGGAGTAACCGAAATAACAGGGAGTGAGGAACTTAATGATCATATACCTTCGGAGACGATTCGGAGGGGAACAAGGTGTCGGAAAAAACCAGTCAGGTACGATGAACTCGCAGAAGAGTGGGAAAGGAGAGATGTGGCAGCAGCGACGGCACAATTAATGGGCAATAGCTCATGCAGCCTAACCGCAAACAGTGACCAACCGCCATCACTAAACACACGTTGAGTGGCGTCCAAACAATTGACTATAAGTAACGCATTTTGTGACATTAAGTGTGGTTGTGAATGCAGTAAAAACTTTTTTGTTTAATTGTGTTATGGCAGGTACAAATGTGCTTAGGGATGAATCGCGTAATGTCCTGGGGGAGACGGATAGACCGCATTATCTGAAGGACTATAACATTTGAATCTCTACAAGATATAAACCTAAGTGCAGAAGCTCCTCCCGAGTTCCACTGAAGGATAGTCAGTGTAAAAGAGTAACAAGTACTCTGCATTATGTTCGGTTAGCTGGGTGGGATTTCCTCAACACTAGACAGAACAAGCGGCGGAAAGGTTACCACTTACATCACTTACTATATCCAGAGCGAGTACTAACCCACGAGCGAGATCTTTATTTTCCAGTCAGGCCTTATAAACTTTATCATACAGAAGTTTGCCGATTTTGATAGTGGTACGGCGTGAGCAGATGCCCCCTCTTTTTGGACTCAGCCAAGACAGTTTGTTTAGCGATTTCCGGCGTGTAAACAATACAGAAAGTTGTTCAGCAACAAGGCTTTCGATTGACCTGTAAATACTTTGTTTATTCAAATCAAGCAATCTGAATATATCCTCATCGGACATTTAAGAGGTCGAATTTAAGAAGCTGGGAGCCTCTTTAATGGCTTGTGTTGGTGAGGAGAATTTAGATCTGTATTGTTAGAAAAATATGCATTTCCATGACCAAACGAGATGGTCAAGTCCATAATTTGAACATTTAGGGGTAGCTTCACATTTCCCTCGAGCTGCATGCGGGCGGTTCTGCGAACTGCAAAATCCACACGTCCGAATAGCATTGCAATTAGACACTAAATGTCCTCACTTTTAGCAGGAGTTGCAGTGGGGGAATTTGAGATCATTCAAGTAAGGTAGTTGGAATTTCAAGTTGTACCCCATGGAGGGGTTAAACAATGACTTAACAAGGATCTCTGCTGTATCAAAATTTGCGGAGCAAAACGTTAGAGGCGGTATTAGCCCACTCTTCCCTATAACCTTCCCAAATTCGAAATTTTGCAGTATTTTCAGGGACTCAATATCTTTCTCCTTTAGATAAAAACGCAGGTTTGATATCTTGACAAAAGCCATTACAGACTTGTGTGGAATGGAACCAAGTTTAGAAAAGTTAGCATTGAAAAAAGATTCAAATTCTTTAGCCAAATCAGGAGTAGCGAAGGAGATCTTGATTTCTGTTTAAAGATACTTTACTACAGTTATCATAGTTTTTAACAAACGTATAAGGCATATGTTAAGCATAATGTGTCTTTCAACAGGTCCGAAAAGTTTAATAATTAGTAGGTTCTTGAGTTTGGAGATTGGGGGAAGTATCTCCTCACCCAATAGATTATTAGAAGTTGAAACACTCATCTTAGAGTCGTTGTCGATAGAAGAAATCGTAGAAATACCTGTAATTTCCAGCATTTAAGTTTTAAAGTTGCTCGATTTTGATGCAACGACAATCAATTTACTCTCGTAAAGTGATACTTCACAATCTTCAAGTACTTTACAATCTTCAAGAGTAATACACAATCTTCAAGAATGACTTGGAATCAGTGATAGGAATCATATATGCACCACACAATTTGAATATTCTAATAAATTGTGAAGTACTTTTGATCAGGGCCTCACCGGTGACATTTTTAACGAGTTACATGAAACAGATATTCGCTTTATCAATGAACCTTGAAAAAGGATTCGGCTATGCAATTAATGAAGCTACTAAACTCAAAACGAGTGGAAACAACAAATGTGATTACGCATCCACTATATAAAGAGACGACTCGTCGTTGCTATATATCGAGCTACATCCGCCTGCATCCAGAGTACGAGGCCAAATTTCACACAATATTTGTGGTGTGTTGGTCCTCACATTAAAGACTTTAATTTTTATAAATATAATGGACTCATTCGCCAAGAAGCCTTCATTATTCTGGTGAATAATAATATTATTATCAAGAGATCATATACCATTATATTTTTATTATTATATACCATTCGAAAATTACGATGGTATATACAATGTAATAGTATATACCATGGAATAGTATATATTATTCGATGGACAATTTTATGTATCATTGGTATACCATTTGAGGAACAATTCGATGTATCATTGATATATACTATTCGATATACCATTTCGAATGGTATGTACTATTCGAAAATTACGATCTCGTAATGGGGTTTTTATCGCAAAGATGAGTTCGTGCTGCATTTGCCCGCCACGATCTGTAATATATCGTCCTAGTGGAATTTTATAACAATGAATCGATGGTGCAGTAAGGATATATTTTATATCGTCTGTGCCGGAGCAAATCGGAGGTGTCGCTAAGACTACATATGTAAAACTACATATACCTAAAAACATGGCTCATGAAAAGAACTATTGCAATAGTTGAAATATTGTGAACAATATTTTTTATTTTATTATCCCTTTCGATGACTAAACGGCCTGAACGATTTAAAAGCACATCAAACTCATCGTTAAACAATATACCGTTCTATTTATAAAGGTTCATAATTCAAAGTTGTACAAACTTTGCAATCAATTTTTTTGATTACAGAAGGCAAACTGATTTTATATAAAAGAGTATCGATTTTGTTTGCATACAATCGTAAAAGCGTATTCTTTAGGTTTGATAATTTTGGAAAGTGCTCTAGCAATGCTCCACGCTAGATTGATTGATAATTAAGAGATAAAATGCCACTTGGAATTATATATTTATTAAATTTGTAACTAGTAATGGTTTTTTAAACCAGCTCAAATAAGAGATCATTTAAAATGTTTTATTTATTGAGCATGATCAAAAATTCTAAAATTGGAATTTCTTTCATATTTAGTCATTTAGTCGGATCCATCTAAAAGCTGTCGCAATCATCAAACTCATTCAACTTATCAATGTCGTCGCTGTCAATATACGAAGCAACGTCCAACGATTCACAATCAATCCACATAGGTTGTCGGCGCCATGATTTCGTTGGCTTATTTACGTTATAGTATTTGAAACCAAAACTTTCAAAGTTACCTGCCGAAAGATAAGTAAATTTCTATTATAAATAGTCAAAATGATAATTTTGCTGAAAGCGATACATACCATTTGCATTAACTAACTCGGCAGGACAGCTTACAATTGAGTCAATATATGACTTTCTGTCAGATGTGCAATATTTGAATATGTCTGGACCTTTTTATAAAATAAATCGTTAATGAATTTTCTTTAATCAGGCATAAAGTACGAATTAGGAAATTTAAAACTATATTTCTCAATTACACTTTACTATTTATTGATAAATAGTAGACACTACCTTAAATAATCACATTATATAGAAGGAAATAAATCATTTGCATGTAGTTTGCTCCGCTGCCATGTTGAGTTAAAGGATAGAGGTAGCTAAAACCTGATAACATAGCAGATCCTAATCATGATTTCTTATCGTCTTTGTTACATATATCATTTGGTTTATGTAAGATTAATTACCAAATTATTATTCAAATCATTTAAATAATAATATTTATGTAATTATATAATATTAATAAATTAACTATGATTAACTACCATCTGCCTTTCTTTTCCACTGCGCATAAGCTCCTTTACCAGGATGAGCCTTGGCAGTCCTGGTTTCTGGAGTGGCTCATTGATAAGGAGCCCCTGATTCTTCCCAAACCACGAAAACCATGTCGCGAAAAGATCTTCGTGGATGCCACCAAAACTCAAATTGGTATCGTTAATTCGGAAGGGAAGTTGTATACTTATGAACTACCATATGAACTTCCAATTTTTGAGGCTGAACTTTTAGCCGCCTGGTGTGGTTATAAACTGTACCAGACGCTGAAATACACACTGATAACTTAGGTGTTTATTACTCAGTCCTCAAAGGAAGAGCGAAAACGGTGCCAATGGGTAACCTTTTCTTACAGGATATGCATGGGACACCAATACAATGGATACCCACTGCTTCTAACTCGGCTGATATACCCAGTCGTTGGTAAGAATAACTAGCCTTCTCCTTTTTGCTTGTTTCTTTCTTCCATGACATCACAACTATTTCCCACGTAGTTACGTGTCTTCCGTGTCTATTGGACTATTCGGGATGAAAATCCACAACTTTGGAATAATTCCTGAATATATTAATTAACTTTGATCTATCAACATTCATTTCCCTATAAAGGGTTTGGAGCTACTCTAAAGGAAAGTCATCTATTATGCCACAATTCTAAAATAGCTTAATCTATTTTAAACTATCAACAATTTATGTTATAAAAAAACTAATTAAACAATACACTTGCTTTATGAACCCTGAAAAAAAGAGATTTCATAAGCATTGTGAAAGACATCCAAAGGCATTTCATCGTGCTAGGTATCTCCTGCATTACCTGTATATGATGATAGTACTGTCAGACTGACTGCAAGTAGCCGATTCTGCGATTCTTAAAACGGCCAGGTTACTACAATGTGCATTCAGCCTACTAAAAGCTTGGTTATTTAGATACCATGTTCAATTAAGTTTCTGATATCTTATCCATTTTATGGTAGTTAGCTTTGGCTTTAATCCTGTAATAATTTATCGTTATAATAATTAATTTTTTAAATTTTATTATTAATAGTTCAAGTTGGTGTGATTTTCCAAAAATTGAACTATTCTAGAATAAACATTATTATAAATAAAAGGCATATTTAAAAACGCGTTGAAACTCCCTATTTATCAGGGTATTTTGATTACTTTGATGGGAAATCTGCTTCTTTTGAACAATCTAGTACACTTGAATCCTGTTTAATCTGGCAACACTGCTATAAGTCTCTATATTTAGGAATAATATCGTTAACTTTTTGTGAATCTTAGTTTAGAAATATGAATGAAACAGTATACAACGAGTGACATTTCGTTGTACATAATACGTAAAAGATGCAGTAATAGTTGGTCTTCTTAAAATCATCTTAACAATTTATTAGACATAAAGATCTACAACTAAAGATGAAAGATAAATAAATTGTTGCAAAATTTGTATGAGAGTAGATTATATATACGATAGAAGTACACTTTAATTTTTCAACTTAAAAATATGTAAATTAGGAAATTAATTTACAAACTTTGTATTTAATAAAGTTTTGTAATTGTAAAGCAAATATGTTCAAGTGCACTGTCATTGCCATTGTTCACCGTTTAATTAGTCGCTTATTTAGCGAAATGGCACTCGTAGAAAAATTATATACAAATAATATTTACATACAGTTCCTTAGCTACTCAAATTATCTAATTTTAATACTGGATACATTAAAATGTACAAATATTTCTGAGCATAAGGTAATCACAGTAATTCTTTCAAATGTTTCGTAAAAATTAAAGTCGTATAGTTTTTTACTCAATTTACTTAATTGAGTAACTAACTTATACTTTCTTACCGGGTTCACTACCAAAGTAGCATGACTTGTCCAAGCTGCATTCATCAATTAAGTAGCTCTCATCGTCCAGTTTACTATTTTGTTCATTGCCCGAATGACTCGATCCCTTTTTATCTGCTCTTAGGGATTCTTCAAAATACAGAAACTTTTATAACTTTCAAGATTAACGTACAAATAATGTCGTCTATTGAATATTTATTGAATATGCAATTGTGTAAGAAATAAAACATACAAGCTGTCCCTTTTTCTTGGAGTCGTTACTAATACGAACCACCGCACTTTTATGTCCGTTATGCTAGCATTATATTAAATTGCTGATAGTAACTGTACATCAAGTGCTCGTTCCATATTCCGTTCGTGCAACACGTACGTATATGTGTTTTCGGAAAAGTGTGTTCCAAAGCTTGCGGAAGTTGTCGAACGCTCACATGATTAAAGTAACTTGACTTGCTTTAAGCGATCCAAACGAGAAAATATGTGTAAATGTTTTCAGAACAGTATGTTCAAAAAATTTTCGAAGTTGTCAAAATATCGCCTTTTATATCAATACTTACCTAAGCGATCCAAGCAAAAGCAAACATGTGGGAAAATTAATCAAAGGTGGCGGATTAATTACAATCAATAAGGTTAATTAAAGTACAAGAATATTTATATAAATTCAATAAGTAATTATTATATTTCTGACGGTAATAGTTAATTTCTTTCATTTCTATGATTTAGAGACTTCCGTTTTAACGAATATCTGTTTATCCAAATGTTATGGTTAAATGTAGTTCTTTATTAAAAAAATGAAATAATCATAAATTGTTAGCTGAATAAAAGTAAATTCAATTGAATATTATGATGAGATAGATTTCAGCGATACTATAAGTTAAATAGACCAGACTGCATTCAACGACAGCACTTTTCTATTTAAGTAAATATAAATTGGTTTTACGGCATTGATTATTAATTACAACAAAATCTCAATTAATCAATTCAGCTAAGTAAGTCTACGTATTTAATATAATTATAAAATAAAATAAATAAAAATAAATAGATAATAAATAATTATAAATAATAATGCTAAATCAATAAATCAAAATTCAATAAATAGATAATAAATAATTATTATAAGATTTTATATAACTTATATCCAGTTAAAATAATTGAAATTCAAAATAAAAGTCAATTTGTATAAATTGAGCGTGTCATTATTTGCGATCGCCATATAAAATTCTAATACAATTATATAAATTCGAATATATACTTGAAAATTAAAATATAGTCAAACGCTTCAAAGCTGATTGATAATCTGAAATATCTTACAAATTTAATATTGCTTACCCAATTCTTTGAGTGAAACATCAGTCGATGACCCGCTTAGGTGATATGTATCATCCTTATCACTAATTGAATTTGCTGCGTTCTCTGAAATGTCAAAAGATTTTATCTTTTTTATTGCATTCAGTTTCACGTGTTTAGAAAAGCAGCAGCCCATTTAAAGCTTCTTTATATCTTTTTTTAAACAATATTATTTTATAGTTCACGATCAACATTTGAGGTTAATAAACTGTGTTGATTTTTGGCGCGAATGTTACTATGCAAGAAATGACAACGAAACTTTGAGCAATAAAACAAATTTAAGAATACGGCCTATTGAATTATCTGCTAGGCTGTATCCCGACTAAAATATAATTACGATAACAACGGATTAACTCAAAAATTAAGTTACTAAAGTTATAATAGAGTGCATCGATGCACTGAAAAATATATTTAAAATTTATAAATATATGATAGTTTTGATATTTTTCAAATAGTATAAAGAAAATTAAAGAAGATAAAAAATTACTCTTTAATACGTCGAAATATTTAGAAAGTAGAGAAAAAACTATTCATTCATTTATTAAATTTATTCTTAAAAGACATCATTTTTCGTTTTTGTTTTAAAATTAAATACTTTAAGAGAGGTGTTGTCAATGGTCGTATACATGGCGGTACTCTCTTTGCTAATGTCATATTTAGTTTTGTGGAATGTCATGTAAAGACCTGTATTTTTTTAAGTAATTTATTCATCCAGCAGCTTTAATAAATTAATATTAAAAACTTTTATCATTTGTTTCGGCTCAGTGTCCCTTTTTCATAATATTTCAATTTTATTGAAAATAGCATATGTTCATAAATATTGTATACACAATGTATTCGACGAACTGCCTGAAGTCAGTTTATGCTTATTAGCCAATTTTATTAAGTTATTTTGGAGGATTTATCATTTACAACAAGTAAAACTACCATAAACTCAGTCATTATGTATGCAACTTTTTCAAAATATGTGATTATAATTTTATTTAAAAAACATGAGATTAGAGCCTTTAATATTTTGATAAATCTAAATTATTAAAAGTAGAGACATTTATATTCAAGCAAGTAAAAGGTGTTCCAATTGGAGGTAATAGTAGCCCAATTATAGCTGATTATTTTTAAAGCTTTATAGAATATGAATTTGTTCATAACTGTTTAAAAAATAAATCTAAATTATATAAAGATATAAAATATGTTTCGATATATTTATGATGTTAATTTAACTCTAATAATTAATATTTAATAAGTAAACAAATTTATCAAAGTATCCTTATTCTTAATAAAACTATACTATTAAAGATAATAAAGGTATATATTTAGATATAAACATTTAATTTATATCAATTAAAACTACTTTTAATTTATATCCTTAAGATGACTTATATCAAATTGTAAATATTGTTTTAGTATATTTATTGTTTAACTATTAGGGTAATATTCATAAACGTTTCGGTCGAAGGCTTTTACAGAAAATTATAATTGCTTATAATATATTTTATGATATATATATCTATTCATTCTTCCCCAAATACCACTTCGCTGATTCGTTGAACAATACAGTAAAATAGTCAATGCAATAAATAATAATACGAATAAACAAGGGAAAACTAGCATAACTTGGTATTGGAAACCATCACAGTCCATCAGTAATCACATTCCTGGCCGGTTTTTGTTTTCTAAGCTTCATCATTAGCGTCCGTATTTCAATAATGTTCGAGGAACCTTCATTACAGATGATAAAAGATCATAAAAAGGATGACTATTACATGAAAACCAGGACCTTAAAGTCAACAGTCGATCACACAACATACGATTATTACACGACATACTTGACCTTAAGGTTATCAGTTGATGATAAGACCAAAATGGCAATATATTAGAAAAATATAGCAAAATCCAGTCCTGCATCGTGTAGCGATACACATTATTTAATTAGCAATAATCAATAAATTGGAGAAACAAGCAAAATTGGATATTATAAACTATCGCAGTGAATCTGCAATAAAATCCATACTTCACTAATTTCATGCTTCAATAATGTTCAAGGATTCTTCACCTTGAAGAATTAGTAATTCTTCATATTAGTAATGATTCTTAACATGAATCATTACTAATATGATTTTTACATGACAATCATTTTTCACATTCAAATCCGATCACAAAAGTGATACAGTAAATATTAAAAAAATATCATTAAAGCCATCCTCCGAACGCAGAGCGTAACACACGATAAAAACTAAATAAACAACTAGGAAAACGAGCATAGCCGAGTATTAGAAAACATCACAGTATATCAGAAATCAATTCCCAAACTGGTTTCTGTTTATTGAGTTTTACAAGTAGTCTTCGTATTTCAAGAGTGATAATATATTCTATCACAATCTAGAATGATATGTCACAATGAGAATTAGAAGAATTATTACATAATCCTTAATTCTATTTGCGATCACAAGAGTGAATATTTTAGAGAAATACTACTAAAGACTGCAACAGATCGCAGAGCAATACAGCATTATAGTCAATACTAATAAATATAGGTGAAAACTGTCATTAGCATGGTATAGGTAACCACCACACCATATAATCAATCAAATCACTAGACCGGTGTCTGCTTATTGAGCTACGTCAGTAGGGTCCAGATTTCAAGTGTGTAAGGATCCAGCATCACACTTTAGAAAGTTTTCATCACTAGGATGATTAGTTCATCTCCCTCAAATCCGCATGCGATCACAAGAGTGATACGGTATATATTAGAAATAAAGCTGAAGCATGCGCCGGTTCGCATAGCGATACGTCATTGTAGTCAATAATAAATAAACATGGTAAACTCACATGTTTGGGTATTGAAACCGTTAGCAGTTTATCGACAATTAAATCCATATACCGGTTTCTGATTATGAAGTTTCATCAGTAGGGTTGAGATTTCAAGAGTGTTCAGGGATCCCGCGCAGTTTAGAACGGTATATCACATGGATGATTATTTAATGACTTTAAAGTGCATATAACATTACAAGAGTGATACGACAATGTATTAAGCACATATAGCTATAGCCTGCCCTATAGCTATATGGATGGCATTATACCGAATGGCATTATATAGTCGATATTAATAAATAAATAGGGAAACGAATATTAATTGGTATTTGAACTATTTGCTATTCATCAACAATAAAATACATATACCGGTTTCTAATGATTTAGTTTATACTAATTTATAAGAGTAAAGGAAAATCAAAGACCGAAGGATTTTTCAATATTCAATGGCAACTGCTGTCATCATCAGGAAAAGAAAACTATTGAAGTTTTGTACATGAAAATAATATAAACAAATTGAAATAAATGTACATAAATAGAAAAAATTGAAATTAATTGTAAATTAAAATAATAAAAACAAATTGTTACGGAGAAAATTGTTACAGTTTTGTACATTAAAATAATATAAACATGTATACATGTTTATATTATTTTAATGTACAAAACTGTAACAATTTTCTTTTCCTGATGATGGCAATTGCCATTGAAATATTGAATAATCCTTTAGTTTTTAATTTTTATTTTTCCTATAAATTAACATTTGCTAAATACGAAGAAATGTATGACTTCAATATCTTCAGTTTTTTAGTTTAGCTGTCATTAGACTACGTGATAATTCACACTCATATTATGCTTAATCATTTGTTGATGATTAAATGATTATTCAGACATTTGCTGATAATTTGTCCTGCTACATGTTATATTAAATCTCAATTTCGAAACATCAGAGACTTATTTACTAAAAACCTTGCATGCTCGTGCGACAATAATCCATGAAGCAAACATTCAATTTTTTATAAATATATGCAAACTGTTGTTTATCACTTATAACATCAGTCAATATCATTTTTGATTCAAGTCATTAATTGTCTTATTTGAAACGCTTTGCCGCTTCTTAAAAAGTCGCATATCCTTAGCACGTTCCGAATTGACGGGTGTCTTATCAAATTTGCAGTTTTAAGCAATCACAAATTCTCCCTGTTGCTATTGTATCCTTAATCCTTTATATAATGTACGTTCGGAATCCAACTTTGCTGACTTACTGTATCTGCTTTTCCTTACTTGTCGAACCTGATATTTTCTGATATGACAACTCCCTTATCCAGTCGAATATATTGTTCTAAAGCGCCAGCTCTCTTGCGAATTGTTTATCAATTATAATGTAAGTCTGCAATCAACAAATGATCTTCAAATCGTAATAATGATATTCAATTTCACTTACTTTAAGTCATAAATTATTGAGAGTCAATTTCATTTTGATTTATTTAATTTGACATTTAAAAAAATTAAACGGATAGAAATTGAGTATTGTTACATTGACATCAAACAAATATAAAATTTCTTGGATTTTAAAGTCACAGTCTACTTCGAAATCGCCATTTTGTAAACAGAAAAAATTAAATACCGTCGTCGATAACTACTTCGGCAATACTTCCAACATGTTTAATGCATTGTTTAATTGTACGAAAAATAAGTGATAGTCTTCGATTTATGGCAATATAATGCTGATCAATAAGGACAGGCGCAACGTCATCTTTGGATAACGACCTTCGCAATGTCTCACCTAATGAGTTTTGTCCACTTAAGGCAAACTTTGATAGCATTTCCATCGTTGAAAATCGTAATAAACAGCACTGTGAAAGAGGTGCAAGTATTGAAAGGTCATCTTCCATGTAACGCCCAAACCTAAAAAATATCTTATCATATATAAAACCCGCGTGATAGATAACATAGTTGAAAAAGTTTGATGCACGACATTTTTATTTAAAGATTCATAATTTACAGAAAATGTCATCTATCGTTTTAAATCATAAAATTTTTTAAATGCAATACAAAGAACAATTAACTATTTATTCGTAGGTCGGTTTTGTGGATGTGCGATCAGTTTTAGATAAGAGCTTATTAGCTCTTATGTGAACTAAACTGTCTTCGACAGGGTAAATTCTAATCTAATCCTAAAAATAAACAATTAAATACTATTTTACTTCAAAGCCACGTACGCACTATACGCAAGAAGATAATCGTGATTTTATTGCTTCTAATTTAACCATCTGCTTGTAAACCTATTATCACTGCTTCGGATACATCCATTCGTTGTACCGGAAGCAATGCAAAAGAAGTAGGTTTTCTTAAATCTTGAAATTCGAAAAAGGTTACGCTGTTTTAATAATTGTAATCGATTTGGGAGAAATGGACTTAAGCACAACGAAGTGAAATATTTTCTGTAAATAATATATTTATGTAAATATATTTTTTTAGAAATTAATCGTTCACTCATTTATTTATTAGTTATAACTTAATTGAGCGAGTGAAGTTTTTATATATTTATTGTTTTTATATATTTATTTTTATAAATATAAAAACTTCACTCGCTCCATTAATCAATCACTTTTGTTTGTAAAAGAATTCCCAGTCATAATAAAAGATTCAAAGAATTGGAATTGCAATTTTATTTCGAGAATATTACAACGTTTCGACGGGTACTCACGGCATCGTCAGGTACATCAACAAAACAACCATAGCGGCGAGTTTCCGTTTATATAATAACAATGATGTCACAGCATTGTTGCAACTGCGATGATTCTCGTGAGCATTAAAAGTGACGTAATAGCACCGCTTCGATGCTTTGTTGGAATAAAGCCATCGGGCTAGGTGAAAAAATTTAAAAGTGGGAATTAACAAAAAGAAGTAAAAAAAGAAAGAATGCAAAACCAATAGTAATTTAATAAGAAAAAAGAGAAACAAGAAAAAAATAATATAAAATAATACTTAATAAATTAACCAAAATCTCCTATTGAGGGCATCACAATAAAAGATGATTAATCAAATTCATTATTTAAAGTAATTAATTAGTTAAAATTAATAATAATATTGTAAAGGTAAAACATCAGTATGTTAAGATTTTATTAAAAGATCGATATCGGCTTTATTATTGTCCATCAAACTATTTGAAAACAACGTTTTCATAAAATATAATTTTTGAATTTTACGTTCTTTTTCATTATTTTTGTAACATAAAATCTTAACGAACTGAAAATGTATAAAATGATTATATTTAAGAATGTATTTTGCTATTAAATACACCGCTTTTTATATGCGGCATAAAATCCGCTTAGATAAGCTGTTTTTTTTTCAAACAAAATCCGCTTTTTATGGCGGCTTTTTAATCGTGACTTTTTTGGTTGAAAATATCATGCAGTTTTAGGAGTCTACAATTGATTAGAAAAACAATTAGATTAATATATTTTTGTAGACGTGAGTTATGAATCTCACCCAAGAAAATTAAAGATGAAAATTTTTGTGGTGCGGAGGGGTCATTATTATAGGATTTTACCAAAGTTCTTTGAGCTGTTATAAAACATTTTCGAATGAAGCATTGTCAACAGCAATTAGCAGCAGATAGTGTGGAATGTATGCATGATAAACAAGATTGTAATTTGTCAGTGTTAGAACAAATAAAGAGGGTTTTAAGAAATAAAGATACAGCAACGGAAATTTACCATTTGGCCGAAACAGCTTGCGGTCATTACCTGTGGAAAAAAAAACTCAAAATTTGTGGTAAATTTCAGTGTAACTAAAGTTAGGATTTCTAATAACTTGGACATCAAGAATGGTATTTTTTTGTTAATTTCTAACGTTGCTTCCCATTGTATGGAATTATCGAATGAGTTTATAGATTTAACAAATTCATTAACAACAAGGTTGCCGTCGTAGATAATAAAAATATCGTAGACATAATGAAACGATTTATGAATATTAATGAGTGTGGGGCAATATGAAGACTACCTTGTTGTAGTCTTCATAAAATCCGTTAAAATTTTATGTTACAAAAATAATGAAAAAGAACGTAAAATTCAAAAATCATATTTTATAAAAACGTTGTTTTCAAATTGTTTGATGGACAATAATAAAGCCGGTATCGATCTTTAAATAAAAACTTAACATGCTGATGTTTTACCTTACAATATTATTATTAATTTTAACTATTAATTATTAGTTTATATTATTTTTTTCTTGTTTCTCTTTTTTCTTATTAAATTACTAATTTGTTTTGCATTCTTCCTTTTTTTACTTCTTTTTGTTAATTCCCACTTTTAATTTTTTTCACCTAGCCCAATGGCTTTATTCCAACAAAGCCACCGAAGCGATGCTATTACGTCATTTTCGATACTCACGAGAAGCATCGCAGTTGAAACGTTGCTGTGACGTCATTGTTACTATATAAACGGAAACTCGCCGCTATGGTTGTTTTATTGATGCATCTGACGATGACAAGCGTACCCGTCGAAACGTTGTAAAATTCTTGAAATAAAATTGGAATTCCAATCCTTTGAATCTTTTATTAATCTATAACTAAATATATTGTTATGTTGTATAAAATTTAAGTCAAAACAAACAAAAGTACATTAGTTTTAAAATCCATTTTACCTTACTCGAGAACTGTAATAATTTATTTAACGTTTCGGATAATCTCAGTGATCTTTTCATTAAAAAATTATTCAAACATTGAAATTTCACAAACATTCATACGTAGAATTCATAAAGAATTCAAAGACTTATACAAGTGTTGCAAAAATGACTTTCACAATGTTCTTGTTTTCGGGTCACTGAGATTGATCGGAACGTCAAATATTACAGTTCTTGTGTGCTTAAAATACCTTTTTAAACTAACATAAACTGGTAACGAATGTAATTCTATAAGTACATGATTTCTTTTTTTAACAAATAAATGTTACTTAAATGGAACAATCAGATTTTCAAGTGACCAAAATGACGTAAAACCCTGGCACACCAGTAGCAAACAAGTTCGATGACTTTTATTATCCATTTTAAAAAATCGCATGGATAGTGAGCTTTAACACTTGGTTCACATCTTAGTTTTTAAACTTATATATTTTATACTAATTTATAAATTTAATGTATAGTTTCATATGCCGCAGCATGTGAAATATAGATCATATATACGCAAATCATCAATAATCATACTGCATTATCTGGTTTAATTAATACAATATTCTACAATATTACACTTTTAATAAATGTTAAATAATATTTAATTGTCGTATAACGTAAACATATTTTTGACGAGATTTATTATAAAATCACATTTTTAACAAATACTTCATATGTTTACGAAGAAAGCCACTAAATGGGTGGCTTTAATTCTTTTCAAAAGAAAATTTTCAATTGATACTAGAAAAAAATGTTAAGCGATTGCAATAAAATTGAGATTTAAAAACTCATCAAAACTTTGAAAAGTAATTTAGTTTCCTTTTGTGAGAAGTTACATTCATTAAAAATAACAAATATGCTTTATACGGGAGGAACATTTTCATAATATACATTTCTCTTATAAGTTCACAAATATTCTCTTTGTAAATTTATAGGAACAAAGAAAGTAAAAATGTCCTATTCCATTTTTTCACAGTATTTCGATAAATTTTGTTATCATCCACAGGAAACCAAAAACAGTTTATTTAAATGTGAATAAGCTGTTTTTGACAAATACAAGGTGTTCCAATTAGAGGTAATAGTAGCCCAATTATAGTTGACTTGTTTTTAAGCTTTATAGAATATGAATTTGTTCATAACTGTTTAACACATGCTTGACCCCGATGCTATGCTGGGTCGAGTAATACGGACTGAAACATGTAGCAGTTCTTCCTGATGACCTCTAATCCTTATTCTTACATATTGTCGGTTATTTATTAGTCAATTCAAAAAAATTGACTTTTATTTTTAATTTCAATTTTAAATTTTAACTTGATATAAATTATATAAAATCTTATAGCAATTATTATATTTATAATTATTTATTACCTAATCATTTAAATTTATTTAGCATTATTTTTAAAAATGCCGGAACTAATGATTATTATGACATAAGAAATTAAATATTAGAATTAAGAAAAAGTACGTGTTCAAACATCTGTTTACCGACGCTGAAATTGCCTTTGCACGCCTGAGGAGCTCTAAAACATGCAAATGTTGATTTCATGATAACAACACGATTTTGACTTCGAATTAATGATGATATCTGAATATTTTAATAAGCATGATCTGCTTAGTTTAGAAATGAGAAATGTCAGCAATGCATTTGATCTACTAACAGTATTCTCAGATGTCGAAAAAACAACATAACGAAACTGATATGCTCAATCAAATAAATACGATCGTTGTATTTGGATTAGCTTGCGTATTTTATTGTATTTGAAGCATTATGGTAAATTTCTAATGACTGACGTAAGCCTAAACGTACACTGACAATATACTAGAATCAAACAAGTGTGTTCAAATATCTCAGTTATGAGAACGGAGCAAACAACATTCAAAAGTGCATTAGTGTCTCATGTAATGGTTTCGTGGTCAAAGTTTATCGAATCATGGATGAGTGATGGTACTGATTAGATTTTTACACCTCAACAAGCATTAGTCAACGTAGAAACTATATAAATCGCGACTGGCGTTGTGACGAATTGTAGGTAGATCACCTTTCCTATATGAAAATTCATGACCAATACTAATGTTTTCGCAACAACCACATTTCACGAGTTTCAGATCTGACGATATCCATCTATATCGTGAACAAATTATGTCTTCGAATTCTTTGGAGCTTAGGCGATATTTTTCGGAAGATAAATTACAGATTGTTGTTGTCCTTATTTATTATTTAGTATATACTGTACTTCCGGAGATTGCCATATCCTTGTAATGAGTTCTTTGCCAAATTGAAATTGCTATATTTATTAAAACTTTCATGTTTACATGTACTAAAAGCTATAATTTAGTCTAAATTGTAATATCTAGATACTAACGATGTAAAGTAATATTTTTGAGAGTCAATGTCACGCTGATTGATCCGATTTGATAGTTGAAAATATTAAACAAAGAAAAATAAAGTATTGTTATCAAACAAAGATAAAATTGAGATTGATAGTTCGTCAGCGAAATATCAAATAAATTAGATTTCATGCTGTTCCACTAATTGAATAAAAATATTTGCGCATAAGCAAATTGACGCGCTTGTGAAGGATGCGTCGGTAATGGAATTTATCGTTGAGGATTCCAGCCTGTCCAATTAGATTATTTTGGTTTTTTAATTTAAATTTTTGTCTAGTTGTGATGTTCTTTAAGCAAATTTAAATACTGATAAGCCAAGATTATATGGTTCACATAAACTTCTAGATTATTTAAATGCCAAAAAGGATAAAAAAGGTTGTATCACGAGTTCCGAGTCTACTAAACTTATAGAAGTGATAGGAGTATATGCCCAAACTGATAGTTTACCTAGTTAGTCTGCCCAAATAGTTTGACCAAACTTATACAATTATTAAATTGTCATCAATGCCTATTTTTATGATATCCGGAAGAAACCTTGACGTGTGTAAATCGCTTAATTCCATCATGGTTGAGAAATCACATTGTGTAGTGAGCAGAAAACTGGTCATTTTATACTAAAAATATTTAACCATTTTTTACATATACAGTGTGTTAAGGATAAAGAAGAATCGAGAATAGGAAAAACAATACAGATGTCAAATTCTAATAATTTTAATTTATTATTTATGGTATGGCCAAATATGTCCTTTTTTATTTTAACTTTTATTGATGATTGATTGCCAGCAAAATATCAAATAACTAAAATTTTTGCTGTTCCACCAATTGATTTAAAATATTTTTCATAAATAAAATATACGAGATTTATAATAAACCCATTACGATAAATTATTTTATTACCACAAAAAGTAGTTATGGTTTTCTTTCTATGCTTATTAAGACTTTTCAATTAAAATAAAAACCAAATAATGTGGCGACGATACACAGTGACGATAATTTCAATAAGCCTATGCCACTACTTATGCTCTTTCTATAAAAATATTCATTACGTATACACTTTAAGAATACTATGTAATAGTGTCTGCACACAAATCACGTAGTCGATGATCACTCGGGTTTACTGAAAATAAATATAACAACTACTGATTTTAAAATCGTGAATCAAACTTAAAACAAGTTTGCGAAAAAAAGCATTATCGACTTTTAGATAATTTACGTCTAAGAACTGTAGTAACTTACGCTCTTCCTTGATCGATGTGAAAAGTAGTCGAATTAGTACCGAGCTCATCGATTTTTGTTAAATGATGTCTGTCCAAGTTACCTAAAAAAATAGTACAATATTGTTGTACAATAGGTAAAACATGTAAATTAGCAGTAATTAACAATCTTCTGACATTAACAAAGTGGTATAATACAACTTATAACACATCTTAGATAGAAGGAACTTAAACAAAGTTAAAGTGGATGTATCTAAAATTGTAACATAACATTATTAGATTCAAAGAGTAGGCAGTAATCGTTAAACTAGTAGATGCTAGCAATTAGTCTCGCAGAAATCTATTAATTTATGGATTCATATATTCACAACCGGAATATACGTTACATCAAGTTACGAACCCGGCGAAACTGATCTCACGATTTGATATTCAAAGCACTTCGTTCTATCGCGCTTTCATTAAAATTGTGTGTGCAAACTTCAAATCTAAATAACTCCGAATTGTTGCTCCTCACGAAAATTATAAAAATATTTTTTTAAATTATGATCAATAGCTTGAACTGTTTTAAAGATTATTGCTTTTAGAAATCACAAAAAAAAGCTTAATGCCAAAAAAACGTTAAGTATACGCGCATACTTAACCGAACTTGTTAGAGAAAATGTATATTTTTAGTGTTTAAACAATATATATAACAGATATATCAAATGTCTAACCTTTATAAACATTAATTTTCTTCATATCCTAATTATTTATCATTATAATCATTATAATCATTATTTTAATTTATAATCGTTCGATTGCAGGCAACATTATAAATATTCGTATTTTGAATTCTATATGGTCTACATACAAAGGCCGAGCAATATCCACGTATAGTTAAGATAGACATATTATTTAAGGTAGTTCATATTTGCTACTTTTTATATTATACAGCATATTAACAAGTAATAAACAATAAAGTACTATCACTGATTAGGGAGAGTTGACAGAGAATGCCGAGGCACTTTTGTGTGAAAAATACTCCTTGCATTATTCTATATAACTTACTAAATGATAAATATTAGAAAGTTATTATTAAAAACTGTTTTGAACGGATGATTTAAAATAGTTATATTCAAATTCAGTATTCAGCATCACGAACAAGTTATAATAGATAAATCCATTCAATTTTAAATACATTATTCTTATAAAATTACAAATATATTGAAATAAAAAATAAACTGCTCATTATAATCTAAACAACGTATAACTGTGAAGTCGTATTTGGAATTGCAAATGAGCAGTAGTATACAGACCATCACTAACAAGCAATATTTGCTAAGATTAACAAATTGTAAAAAAAATAATTATAATATATGTCGATAATTTCCGAAAACAAAAAAATATTTTTAGCTTTATTTGTATTTACTTGATGGTTTACTTATTTTCATAATTCATATACTTAAACGGTAACAGTAGTGTGGATTAAAATAACTTTTCGAAATTGATTTCTAGAGCAGGTCATTTAATCTGTGAAATGTAAGGACTTTGTTATGCTGCTAATGCGTCGACTTTGATATACTGCTATGTTCTTTGATCTATAAGACATGCCTGCAAACTAGTGTACGAATATAGTCACGAACCAGCTGCAAAACGACCTCCTAACCACAACATTATCCTGTGTCGACTTTGCAACAAGACCTAACTACTAATATCATCCTGCGTCATATTTAGTACTCAGTGGATCATCAGGGATCAGACACTGAGCACTAACGTTTCAAGATGCTATAATACTTGGATGATCTATATAGAATCCAGCTAGTCGTTGAAAAACTCAAACAATTATTAAAGTAACTCAAATAATTACAATCGTAAATTTGCAAAGTTAACCAAACTGACATTTATACAATATTTTATACAGACTTTGGAGTTTTATTTAAAAATAAAATTTAATCTTTAATTCAGCAATAGTTTAATTAATTGTCCATACAGTTTAAATAATGAAAAAGTAATCGATTTTTGCATTTCTGTAGAGCGTAAAATAACATATAAAGCAAAATGTTAGTACAAAATATTATAAAATAATAATATATTAGTTTCGAAGGATGTTTGAGGATGATGTATTGTTCATAAAATGGCATCACTTATATCTCAATTCAATTTGATATATTATTTAGGGTATTATATTATAATGCCAATTCTTTTAGCGATCAGGAAAAATGATCGAAATTAGTAAGTAATTTGTGCTAAAATCAAAAATAAGAATGATATCTTTAAAATTGTTAACATGAACTTAAGAATACGGTTATTTGCACTGTTCAAACGAAAAACAGTTAAGCAGCGGATAATATTAAACAATATTTACTAAATATTTACATACAAACATTATTCCATATTTGATTTAAAAATAAACAAAATCTGGAAATTTGATTCGAAAAACTGAAATTAAAAAATTCGTTTCTTGTACTACTTTCTAAAACCGCTTTTGTACAAATACAAACAATTATAGATTTATTTGCTCAATATAATTTTAAAATAAGCTCTAAAAATATAACTGTCATATTTGAAAGCTAATGTGCTATTCCTCAATAAATGCAACTCATATTACAAAATACAAATTAAATACATACCAATGAGAAAATCGAATACTGACGAATCGATCATGTCTAAAATTAACCTAGAATGAAAGCTCTCATCAGTAAATACACTTTCTACGCAATATCCAGGGTTATTTTCCCATTCTGCAATATTTCTTGTACTGTATGATCTTCTGTAAGGGTGGGTCATTCTTATCCAAGAAACCATCGGCATCACGGGAAGATAAAGCTGAACAGATGCTTCCATTATATTTTTATTTATACCACATACTGCATGAGTGGTATCACAGTACGACTTACACTGCCCACGAAAACATTCATTTCCAGCTAAATGTTATTCCAATTAAAAAAAAATTTTAATACACATTATAATTACCCAATCAGCTAAATTTAGCACAAATAAATATGAAGACGAGATAAAAGGAAATCCATTTTACAAAACAATCATAAAGATAAATACATTTATATTTTGGTAATTCTAATTTTGTCCATTAAGTGAAACAAAGTTTTTTGTTATTATACAATTAATATTTAGTTATCTAAACCTATAACATCACACAATATCATTATAATTATAATCAATTATAATATAAGGACATTCTGATTATATTGTCAGTTTAGATAACGAAATAATAATATATTTTTCGAATAAAAAGAAACTTTATCTGTTCCACTCAATTCATAAATTTTACAAAAAAAGTATATAGATATACTTAATATAAGCCAAATTATAAAAAATGTGACAATTATTTCATAATATTTTCCATAATATTTCAAATATATTCAACGCTAATAATTAATATTGTGAAAAACATTATTATAATATTACATGGTATTTCAAAAGATTTGATTGAAATATAATATAATATATTATATTATATTATAATATATTATAATATAATATATTTTAAATAGAAGCAATTATAGTTTTAATTGTATTTACGAGGTAATTTACTTATTTTCACAAATCCTATATTAAAATTCAATTGTTTATCGACTTTGACGAATAAAGTAATGTGAATTAAAATAGTTCATACGATTAAGATAGTAGATTGGTAGAATTAACGAAGCTAAAATTTAATTTAGATAATAGTAAATTAAAAAAGTTAAATTGATCGACATAAAAAACATCAACATAATAAATTGATTTTATTAAAGCATTTGATATCGATTTTTATTCATGATAGAACCCATGTTAAACAGCAAGCTAAGTTATGCATTTTAAGCAATTTTACATCAAAAATTGGTAAATCTGTTTTATATAAATTTGTGATTAAATTATAAAATTATAAGTCAATAACAAGAATCCCCGATTTATACACTTATATTGTATATATATATTCTGGAAACAAAATTAGAGTTAAAATCATTTATACAAATTTTTAATGAAAGCCATTAGTAGACACAAATGTTTTCTATATGCATACAATCTATAGTATCAATTTTAATCGTGTACTTGTTGAAAATTGTTCTACATGTAAACGGTTAATTTTTTCAAATATTTAAATTTGGTAATTAACATAGATGTGCTTCAAATAAACAAATTAAAACAATTTAAAGTTTGAACGTTTACTATTAAGTCTTACCATTTGGTCCTAACTAATGTTAATAATAAATAATAAATTTAATAAATAGTTTATTATTTATTGATTAACTATCAATTAATATTTTTATAAATAATTAGTTATTGTAAACAACAACTAATTAATATAAATAGCTTGATAGGTTCAATTTAATGATTTGCTGGTTAATTCATCATATGTTTGCTTATATATATGAAATAGTCATTGTGCACAATCAAATTTAAAATTCAATTATAATTTAACTACAAAAATGCAATTCTATCCAAACTAATGATAAACTCTTGTGGCTCGTTGCAGACAGCTAATTTATCATTTTGCTATGGAATTCATAACGAGCAATTACTTAAACAAATTATATATAATATTTATTATTTTAATTTGAACAGATAAATTGCGTAAATCCAGTGTTTTATAAATAAATGTCTTTGTGATCGTAATAAAATAACTAAACACTTTTAACAAACAAAGCAATATAAAATTAAGCTTTGTTGGAATAATAAATTAAAAAGTAGCTTAACACCATTACATACCCGGTGAAATGAAGAAGGTCGATAACAAATTTTCATGGGCATTAGGTTTTATTTCTTTGCTAATGTTAAATCTACGTCCGACAGTTGGTGGAGCACGATTAAATCGTAGTATTCTGTAAAATTCAACACAAATAAGCAATTACATTAGTTAGAAAATTAATATTTTAACATTGAAGATTTATTACACGAAATTGCAAATTTTATTAGTATTTAATTAAATTGAAAAATGGGAACTATTTCATTTAATAGAGCAGCAATTTGAGGATTTGTAAATAGACAAACCGTAAATAAAAATTCAATAATTGATGAATTTTTCGTATAAAATCTTTAATGCACAGTCAGATTAAATGGAAATTAAAAAACAGAAGGAATGTTTTATATGTATATAATTTATTGTATTCTGTTGAATTGGCATCTTCCTGAATGGAAATGGTTTCAAAATAATTTTATTCCTTAAGATGTAAGAAAAAATTTAACCTAATTAATATATATAGCTTATAAATATACATTGTAGCTGATATATGAGCTATAGCTTATATGGGAGCTATATGGCTTTTAGGTAAGCGATTTAGCTTATAAATAAACGATATATGAGCTTAATATATGATATAGCTTATATATTGATAACCTGTAAATTGGAATAGCCTACAAATTGGAATTTAAAAAATTGTAATTTTAATTTGTAATTTGTGTTTTAACAAATATTCAAAAATAACTAAAACTTGTGTCAAGAATTTACAAAAACAAAACATATTTTTGGCTTTATAAAGAAAGACTAAACATTTCAGACTGTTTTAATCATCGGTGTATGTTCAAACGCACATAATTTAAAAATGAAGTAAATTATAATTAAAAAGTTTAAATTGGTTTATTATTCATAAACAAATATGAAAATTAGTTTATTGATAGTGTTGTAATTAATTGGTTCGCGTCATATTATTTTCATTCTTAAAATAAATTTCCGTATTGTAAATATGGAATTTTACTACAACATATTTCAGAAAATTTTTTACCACATAATACAATGAATAAACATCAAACCACAAAATAATTTAGAAAACAAAGCTACCTATCAAGATGATATGCAGCAATTTCTGCATTATGTCTTTCAATATCTGTAAAGTAGAAATGATTAACCGGAGTCTGATAGTGACGAGAAACCCTATTATGCAAATATATAATCTTAAAGGTAGCATTTTTCAATCATTTACTTACCTCATAGGTTTTACAACAGCTATCGTACCATCTAGGAATGTTACCTGCAACTTTATCTGTGTACCTCTTTTAATTTCATCTCTCAGTAAATAGAGAATACTTTTTTAAATATAATTTAAATTTTAATATTAAAAAGGGAATTTGAGTATACTGTGGCTTTTGTTTATTTAACAACAACACTATAAAAACAGGTAAAAAACTTCATCGTAATGTAAAAATCATGTAAGCGAATGAAAATTGAAATTTTAATTAAGTCTTCAAAATACACGTATCCCTGTTAAACCAAATATTACTACCTTTTGCAAAGGTAGGCAAGACGATTAGCTCGTATATAATCAAAACATTCGTATACAATAGCTTGGTTCTAATTTCAAACAATCTACTTACTCAATTCAAACAAATCAAGCGCGAAAACCATTAACTTCTAAGATATTGTGTATCTACGTGTACATATGTGGATACTCTTGAATATAATTTAAAATCATTAATTCAATTGAACAACTGAAAACTTGGTAAATCAGCAAAAACAATTTGAGCTGGTTGTTTTTTAAGACTTAACGTAGGTATTGGCTAGAACTTGCTGATAAAAGGGAAATAATGACAACTGACCATCAAACCTACTATATGATAGGTTGATAATTTACAGTCAAACTACGGCCAATTCTTCCGTGCAATGGTAATTAGAAACGGCCAATTCTTCCGTGCAATAGTAATTAGAAAATATGCTTTTTTGGAAAATATCGAAAATCCATTCTCTATTTCTAGCAGAAAATAACGGTAATATAATAATAAAACTTGAATTAAGAACATTTTGTGAAATTACGCAATTCTCGTTGGATATGTGCAATTTGAATGATATTTGGAACTACTTATTATCCGTATTGGTTACTAATGATAAAACTGCATTGCAGTAAATTCACTATTTGGCTCATGTAAAAAAACTCATCGCGCTTTTTTTTGCACAATGCAGCGAGATAAATTCAGTTTGCATAGCTGCTTAGTGTAGAATCAACTATGTTGCTTGTTTACATCTGTAAATAATAAAGATAGTTTAAAACTATCTTTATTATATTTGTCTTTGCCTGTTTTCTATACTTAATCAAAGTATATATGTATATATAAATTAATATATACTTCATTAAAGCATACTTCATTTAATTCTATACTTCATTAAAGCATATATATGAATATCGAGAAAGACTAAGCTTTCTATGTATATATATACAATTGGCAACATTTACAATTATATATACATATATATACATATATATATACAATTGGCAACATTTACAATTATATATAACTGGATCAAAGTCCAGTTAGTTAGCAGCACACATTGATTTACAATCAATCGTAGCCAATTATGGCTCCTGGACCACAGTTACAAGCGATTTTTCGCACTATCAATATATATATATATATATATATATATATATATATATATATATATATATATATATACAGTGCACGCCCTCCGAAACAAATGAGATTGATTATACGTAAATAGCGCACTAAAATTCGAATAATATACCCCACGGATGATGAATGAAATACGCACACGATTAATGTTTTTGATTCATGGCAAGTACTTGATTTTTTGATTTTTGTCACGACAATGGTATATAAAAAACCGCGGTATTTAATCATTAAATTTCGATAGTTTGCAATGCGATCGTCCCGAGAGGAAGCAAATGCGATCGTCTGCGGGAAACAAAATTAAGTAGTTAATCAATTTCAAGTTAATCATTATTGAGTAAGCAGCTATTTTAAAATATCAGGTTAGGATATTTAGATTAATTACAATTTTATCTTTTCTTATAGATTTAAGTTTTAAAATGTAAAAATATTAATCTAATAATTTTGATTATTTAAGAATATCCAAATAGGTCATAATGAGAAAATATTATTCGATTAAGCACAAGATTCTTATCCTACAGCAATATCAGCAATATAATGGATCCTAAATATATGCATAATTTAAACGAATCATTTAACTCAGAGTTCACGAGTATAGAAGTGTAGTATTTACACTAAATATTCATGAATATATATTTATATTTTAAATATATTCATGAATCTATTTTAAGATAAACTAATAATTTCTAAAAAGTTTCGATAAAAGATCTCAACTAATAGAAGATCAGTTGTTTTGATAGCCATTTTGGCAAATTAACATAACAAAATGATTACCCAGATTCCATAAGTAAATTTAAATCTAAATAGCATTAGTTGGAATTTGTAAATTAGCAATTCGTTAACTTTATTTCGTCTGACATATCAATAATTTGACTTCTATGACAAGCGCGATTATATGTAATCGCAATCAATTATTTGTTCTATGCATAGCAAGCTATTAATTTTTGTATAATTTGGGTGTGCAAAGATAACTACTATTAGATCTGTACAAGCACATGCTAACTGTGATTTTAATAAATTCAAAATTTCGCCTGACTAATGATAACAATGAGCACGACCTGAAACTATATAAAATTTTAAGAAAACAACATTAACGCTTATGCGTTATGTTTACTCAAAATAAATTGAGAAAGATATATGTTCAGCTAACGCAATAATGTATTGTTTGCACATTGATCTATAGTGGTAAAAGGGAATTTGCGCCTATAAACAAAGCTTTCTATTTATCACTCAATCTTCGTTCTTATAATAACCTATTGCTTTGAACACTTGGTAATGAACGAAAAAACAAGATCACAGGTACAGGAGACCGAAATGAATATTTTCATTGTCTAAACGGTCGAAAACTTTTGAGGTAAGCTAAGGACCTCGGCTTAACTTGAGAATATAGGAGTAAATCCCTCGCTTTTTCATATTAAAGAAAGTCAGCTGAGATTTCTAGGGCACGTTCTGAGGAAGCCGACGAAATATCTTGCTTGTAATTTTTTTGACTAAGTTCCCCCAGAAAAAGAATTCGATATATACCCTCAAAACTTACTGGGGTCTTACACTGAAGATTGCGACGCTTGCAATAATCTGATTTATAGAATACCTCAATGACCCGACATCCGATCAAGTGCTGGCAACTTGTATATTTAATTTACTTTTATCAAGACAATGTTATGTCACCTACCAACAAAAGTTACTTCACCAAATTTCAGGGTATTAATGACAAGCTGTACTGCTGAATCGTCACGCGGTAGGCCATTTTCGTTTATATGCTGGTGGTAATTTCTCCAAATGGACGTATTCGGTTTTCTATAAGCAGAGATAAAATCATAAGTTTAAAATTTCAAGCTTCAAATGTTTATGATAATAAATAGTATACTTTGTATTAGATTAGGATACTAGATAATCAAATTTAATCAGAGGAAATACATCATTAGCATGTATTTGGCCCCACTGCTATGTTGGGTAGAGGAGTTAGGGGCCGAAACCTGATAGCATATTAGTTCCTCCTGATGACCTCTAATCCTTATTCTGATACAACATCTGTTATTTATTAGTCAATTTATAAAAATTGACTTTTATTTTAAGTAAAAAAATATTTTAACTTGATATAAGTTATATAAAATCTTACATAACAATTATTTATTATGTATAATTATTTAGTATTTATTTGTAATTATTTATTATCTAACTATTTTTATTTATTTCATTTTATAATTATATTAAATACGAAGGCTCAGTTAGCTAATTTGATTCATTAAGACATAAGTGTTTATTGCAAGTATCCGAAGAAGGCGGCTTGGGAAAAATTTGGAGAACACTTAGAACTTGATTATAGGTAATCATCGAAGATGTTCTGGAGGACGATCATGAACCTTCGTGTTGGAAAGCAGAATACTCCTCAAACTGTCTATGATTGGACTGGATCTATGCTGACTGACATTGAAGAAATTCTTGGTTGTTGAAAAGAGCATTTTAGGAGTCTCATTAATCCGATCGATATGCCTTCTATTGTAGAAGTAAAGCCTTTAGAACCAACAGAAGAGCTCATCTCTTTGGAAGAGGTCATTGCTGTCGTCAAAAAACTTCGTAATGGAAGTCTTCTGGAGTAGAAGAGATTCGACCTAGAGCTTTAAAGCCTCTCGACGTTGTTGGCATGAAGTGACTAAAACGGATATTCAATGTTGCATTGAAGTCGGGCAAGGTTCCTAGTGAGTGGAAACTGGGGTGGTGGTACTGATCTATAAGAAAGGTGACCGAAAAGTGTGTTCTAATCATCGGGTCACCATTCTTCTTAGCCAAACTGGTAAGCTATTTGCTAGAATTCTTGAATTAAGGATACGGCCTATAGTTGAGGGACAGTTGCAAGAGGAACAATGCGGCTTTCAACTACGGATCAGCTCTTCACTCTCTCAACTATCATTAAACGGTATTGGGAGTTCGCACAACCGGTCTATTTGTGTTTTGTAAATTTGGAGAAGGCGTTTGACCGAGTTTCGCGGGAGAGGTTGTGGGAGGTACTAACGGAGAACAAAGTACCACACTATCTTCGGGTAGCTGTGGTTTCTCTGTATAAACAAAGTTAGAGTTGTGTTCGTGTTCTAGGTAGGAAGTCTGAATCATTTCCAGTAGGTATTAAGCTTCGTCAGGGTTGTCCTTTGTCTCCACTTTTGTTCCTTGTTTACATGGACAAAATTTCGAGACGGTCTGCTCTGACAGATGTCGGTCTTTAGTTCGGTTCCATCATGATACCATCTCTGCTTCTTGCAGATGACGTTGTTTTGTTGAATTTTTGTCCTGAAGATTTACAATGCCTACTAGATTGATACACAATGGAATGCCACGCGGCAGGGATCTTGGTTGGTACCTCCAAGACTGTCTCGATGTGTTCGTCTCGTATTCAGATGCCAACGTCAATCAGTATGGGGGAAAGGTTCTTACTGATGTGGATGATTTCAAATATTTTGGGATATTGTTCTCGAGGGATGGCAGAAACATCAAGGAGCAGATTTGTACAGCTAGTACATCAATACGTTCTTTGTACTGGTCTGTTGTGGTGAAGCGGAGTTGAGACTTCGGGCGAAGCTTCCGGTTTACCACGAAATCTTCGATCCTATCTTAATCTATGGTCATGAGCTTTGGGTTATGACCGAAAGGATAATATCTCGGATACAGATGACCTAAATGAGGTTTCTTCGCTTTATGGCTGGTTATGGCCTTAGAGGTAAGGTAAGAATTCGGTCATTTGGGAGGGACTCGGAGTGAAGTCGCTGATACTCCACATCGAAGAAAGTCACCTGAGGTGGCTAGGGCACGTCCTGAGGATGCATATGAATAGCCTTTCTCGGAGGGTTTACTAGACCGAACTCTCTGGAAAGAGACCTTGAGGTAGACATCGATACCGGTGGATAGATCAAATTTCGAAACTGACTGAAAACCGCCTTGGGGTATCTGAAAGAGAACTCTGGTCTGTCGCCCAGGATTGCGATGTCTTAAATAATTTAGTTCGTACCCTGCCTCCACCACCCGGCACCCGGACCAGTGGTTGACAAGAAATATTTTCATATTATTTGTTTTTTTCTTGTCAAGAAATTGTTGTTGTGTTGTTGAGTTAAGAGATAAGTTCATTATAAGAATTACATATGACGCCAGTAATAATTCGATCGTTATGTGTAGAATAGATTTATTACGACACTGCTAAATTAAGTTAAAAGTAACAGTTCGAATTATAGTCAGCTGAGGTGGCAGAACACGTACTGAGGATGCCTAGTGATAGCCTTTCTCGAAGGGTTTTCTAGACCGGACTTTCTGGAAAGAGACCTCGAGGGCAACATACTAATGCAACATACTAGTGTTGCATGATAATGGGGTGTATGGATCGAATATTGAGGAGGAAGTAATAATACACAAAGTAGCGAATTGAAATTTACAACATCAAATAACAAAATGAATGACAATATATCATTTCTCAACGTGGCGATTTATAGTGATCAAAATGAACAGTGATATACCATGCTATATAGAAAGTTTACATTTTGGAGTGCATTCTTAGACGGATGCAGTGCACACCATCCAAAACAAAACGGATTAATTATAAGAAATGAGTGCATCATAATTCGAATAATATACTCCACGGATGATGAATGGAAGCACATGATCAATCTTAAAATAAAACTATTGAACAAACACCGTGACCCGAATTTGATAGAGAGATAATTTACAGAAGTAATGAATCGGACTAAAATGTAGCCCAGTCATAATGAAAACGACGGAATTAAAAAGCCCACTGACTAAAGAAAAATACTATATCTATTGAAAATATATTCGCAAAAGTAAAAATGTATTTTTATGCAACTGTTCAGTATGTTGTCTTCAATATGTATGACATTGCACATCCGGATCATAAGTTAACAAAAACGATAATCTAAGGTTATTTAAAGATGATATACTGAGAAAAGATCAGGAGATATACTGGCTTTGTCAGCTCATGATTTATATCAACTTAATCATACGTTCATCTATCATCTGCCATGTTTTGTGCTTCAATTGAATTTTGAATTTAGTGCAAAGTGTTGTAGTAGAATTCTTCCGCACTTGTATTATAAGTAAAGACCAATTTGTGTAAATGTAAAACATAGTTCTTAATAAGGTCAATAAACTAAAAGTTTAACAATAAATTTATCTTTATGCTTCTATCAATGTCGGTTTCAGCCTATAATAAACGCAAATATATATATATATATATATATATATATATATATATATATATATATATATATATATATATATATATAATTTTGTATATATAATTATATATACATAATTTTGATGACATAGCCATCAAAATTTCAATATTCGATAATAATAAAAATTTACATAATTATAATAATTTTTTATAATTATTATATAATTATAAAGATACTAATAATTCTATTAGTTTAAAAACTAATATTTATCGTATTTAACAACTCTAAACGTATTCAAACATGTATTATACAAATTATTATAATACATTAGATATTGTGTAAGTAAACACAACTTCCTAGTATAGCAAGTGTCCGTCATGCATACTTAATGTTTTCTATGAAAAATTTCTTAATGTTTTCTATATTTGATATATTAACCCATACGAAATAAATATTTTATATTGCAATTTAATAAAAAAATTCTGGGCTGTATTATTTTCTAAAAGTGATGACAACGATCCGAACTTTCATCACTTTAAATAGAAGCCAATACCATACGCTACATCTCATTATTGATAAAATTCGTCAGCTGATGATCCAATACCTAAATTTTGCATTTATCCCTTTTGTTTCTGTTAGTTAATGATCATTCGAATCCTCTGCTGCTTTCAGAGTTCCATTGACTTAAGTGAATGATTTTTAGCAATTTTCAAATTTAATCAGAATCATTTCTAATATTTTAAGCTAAATCTGTGCTGGTAAGAAGATTATAACTTTTAATTTGTTAATCTTTTTATTATTATATTTTATGATAACAATTCATCCACATGTTATCGTTTAAACTTACTGTGTCAGTTTTTAATAAGAAAGTGATATAATTAGAACTTGTTAATGTGTTTACAAAATTACTATATACTATGGGACTATATTCAAAGATGACTTTGTTTATTAAAATATATGTCATCCAAAATCAATAATATTTATAAATACAATATTATTTATTAAATATAATATTAAATTAATATAATACAATATTATATATTATATATTATAATATATAATATTTATAAATACAATCACATTTATAAACGTATCTGATTGAATATGCTCAAAAGTAAATACACAGAATGGTACTTACAGGCTCTCCAAAATTAAATGTCGTAACGTGTTCACAGGCCTGTTTCGCCATTGTCTCCGATATTCGTGTATTGAGTAAATTACCATTTTTCGATAATCAGATCGAAGAGGATTGTCGCCGTTTAAATTTCTCGTCAGCGGCGAAAGAAATAAGTCGTTTTTAAATGGAAGAGCTTTGATATACTTTGCATTTGCACGAAATTCGGTACGAACGCTGTTAAAATCAAAATAAGCAAATTGTGAATTATCTTCACTTAAAGGTAAAATCGGTGTTCTTGGTATTGTGTTTTCAAACAACTTATCGAATACGGTTATATTGTCATCATTATTTACAATATTATTTACAGTATCGAGAGAAATATATCGAGGATATTTAATAAACGAATTACTGACTTTCAGAACAACTGAATTCATGTGTTCATTATGATTAATTATGAAATATAAAATAGACGTCATTGTCAAGCAAAACAAGCTTATGCAGATAAATATTGTTGGGCGAAGACGGTTCATATTTGACAACATTCGAATAGCATTATATAAGTAATAAAACTTGTATTTCCGAGTTTTCATAATCTATACGGCATACATACAATAAGGCAAGATTAGACCGCTAATCATGTTCTGTCAATGGATAGAGCATAAATTGACATAAGCAGTTTCAACTGCAATTATTATCTAAAACAGAAGACATTTTGTTAATCATTAGAATGAGTGTACTGCAATAAAAATGCACTTGTCATTTCGTACACATATATAACATCAAATTATATATCAAAATAAGTAGGTATATAAAATTTAACCAAACTTTCTTTTGTATGTATATATAAAAGGTGGTGCACGGATGTGCTGAATAAACAACGGTCCAGGATTTCTTACGGAATTCGACATTTATATAAAATGGTGTTGCTTGATAGACTGGACTTCGATTCACTGAAAGTCATTCAAAAGTCGTGAATTGAAGTGAATAATTGTGAAAAGTCGTGAATTTTCAGTCACTGAGTGACTGAAAGTCGTAAATCGAAGTCCAGTCTATCAAAAAACACCATTTTGTATAAATGCCAAATTTCGTAAGAAATCCTGGACCGTTGTCTATTCAGCACATCAGTACACCACCATTATTCACGTCGTATCCATTTAGAATCTAACGAGTGCAACGACAATTCAGCAACAACCTCTGCCTAGTGTTTAAGGATGGTCCGTACAGCAATTCGATCTAGTAAAGAGCGTAAGCCTCAGACAATTAAGCAGTGTCGAAAACGCCTTTATTTACAATGTCACACAGACAACCGAAAATATCAGTAGGTACTTCATTCTACTGATTAGTGTTGCCGGGTACTCATCATTTCGATGCTAATGCGATCGTCTGGAAGTGATATGGTGATTGAAAGTCGTGAATCGAAATCCAGTCTATCAAGCAACACCATTATATGTATTTATATATATTAGAAAAAGAGATTAAATCGAGCAACAAGGGTGTATATTATATTTCGAAGCTTTCGGGTTTACTACCCTTCTTCAGTGAAAAACAAATGAAAATTTGCATATATATTATTGCCTTCCAATGATATAAATAAACAGTAATATATGTTTCATTCCGCACAGCCTAACTTAACTTCTATAAATATATAACTTTCTGAATGTAATATAATACAATGAGTAACACGACCAAGTATAAAAATGCACAAAGACTCTAGGTATTAAAAAAATGAAATTATATTGTTTTATTTATTTTGATAATTTAATGGAAACGCGTGTTTATTTATGGCTTTTGAATTGTAAATGTTTGATTTACTATTGCAAAAGAAAAGTCAAATATCTCAGTTCATAGTTTTGATGAGAGTTACCATGGCTATCGTAACGGACAAATCTTTAAAATTTGGTTCATGATGATATCAAAATAAAGAACTTAAAACTTATCATGTTTTGCTGATAATAAAATGTATATATCCTTGATTTTCAACGATTTCAATCAAAGAATTTATGATACAGTCTTATACACTCAGACAATTACACTCATACTTTTCTGCCATTTTTAAGAGAACTAAATTACAGACAGTCATATATACACGGATAAAGAAATTGAATTAACACTATTTTTGTTAAATGCTATATGGTAGCGATGTTGCTTATTTAAATATTTAGATTAATAATGTAGAGATGTTTTGTTCGATCAAGGGGAATGAAATAAAAGACATCCAAAGACAAAAAACAAATAATTACGTTAAAGGCAATCAAATCCGTAGATAGTTATATAACAATTATAGAATTATAAATAATAACTTTACATAGATTAACTACTATATATATTTACCTTCAGTGTAAAATTCAACTTATTAGAACTGATCGAACACATATATAAATGAAGTTTTTCATAATACGTAAATACAGTGGATAACATATAATAAATAAGTTATGTAAAGTCTTGACAGAGTTTGCAGACTAGAGGTTTTCTTCCTTACACGAACTCGACACCTTGTGATTGAGCCATACATATAATGTGCAGGACATGTTAGAGCTCAATTGCGGCACAAGATGTACAGTAGTTTTGACATCAGAAACTCAAGGAACATTGGTTTTTGTTTAGAAAAACATCATCTGTAAAAGCAAACAAGTACCGAGATTTCCAAAATACACCAAATGCACATTTAGACCATCTATCCTAATAACAAACGTTGAGCCCATTTCAGAGGTCATCTCGATCTGTTCAGGACAATTTCAAAATTTATTCAAGTGCGTCTATTTCTCCGAGATGGTGAAACCCATGCTAAGGAATCTTACTCGATATAAATAATAGAAAGTGGTTGATTAACCATAACTCTTCAAAGTGATGAGACTGCCAGTCTCTTACACGTTCTTCTTGAGCAGAAATTGTATTAAAGACAAACAACTGCGTTTTGGAAGAGTTAAAAAGAAGGTTGCAAGAGGGTAATGATCTATTAATCTTGTGAATAATTTGATGATTTAAGAGCCAACATTTTCACACATGTGCCATGAAAACATAGCTACGGTATTATAAGCATATACCACAAGATATCCTTAACACAAAAAATATTTTTATTAAAATATATTAAAGCAGCTAATTATATAATTAAAGAGAAGATCATTGGAGAACACCGGTAATTGGGTAGAAGCTACGCATTACATATTCATTTTCATAGTAAAAGCATCAAGTATACAGCAGTACTTGCACCAGGTTCGCGAATCTATTAGGCATCATAGGAAACTAATATATGAAGTAAAAAAGGAATGAAAATGTGATCAAATGCAGAGGAAAAGTCAATGAAAACAGATAATAACCGAGAGCTTGGATGAAGACCGAAAGGGCTTGAAGCCAGTCATGATTATCCTACCTCAATTCAGCTAGAGGATGCAACGAGAGCTTCAATATTATTTCGAGAGATTTGCATGAAGCAGTCAGAAAGATTGGGAAGGTATATTATTTTAGCTAGTATTATGAGATATATGGAAGTGGACAGAAAATTTGATTATTGTAGGTTGTCGAGAGAAATGTGGAAGCTTGCTGAGACAGTTAGGAGTTAAATTGAATGCATTAATTACGACATGAAAGAGGATGTCGGTCGCTTGTAAGAAGACCACCCTGATGGAATCAAGCTGGTATATTTTCTTTATTAAAATATTTTTATCTAAACGTCTGAGAAATAAACGTCTGTGATATTTTGACTGTACAATATAGAAGGGTTTGAACAAATACTTGCAATCAGGAAAACGTCAAGGGTTGAATTCGTTAATGTACAGTCAAAACATAGGATGGTGGTAAATGAATCAAATATTTGTTATTAGTTCTGATGATCGTATGTATATAACAACAAACTCTATCGTTGAAATCGTCAAGCATCACGTTATAAGAACCATCGAGTGATCGATCCAATAAATTCCGATTCTTCTGGATTTCTCCTTTTCGAATATATCTATAAGAACCTCCCGAATTTCACTAAAGGATTATTCAGTGAAAAATATACCGGAATAATCCCCATCACGTAAAACATTGCCTGAAACTAATAAGCATTTCGTGAAACATTCCGGCAGAAAAGTATTAAGTATTAAACAGGGCCAGTGAGTAAGAGGATTAAACCTCATATGCACAATGTCCATCTTGAACAATATTTTCCCCACCTTGGTGTTGTGTAGTGTCGTTAATGTGTTAAGCATTATCCCACTTTCTACCAGTCATTATTATCCTTAAAATGTTTTATATTTTGTTGTTAGAATTTGTTGAAACAAACGATTATATATAGGGGTATTAGCGGTCTATCCATTGCTAGTAGGGCGAAATAACTTTGCAATGATTTGAAGCAAAATTTCAGTAAACCTCTTCAAACCTTTTCTGCGGAGGATCGACCCGTCATAGACGGGATAATTGTCCAGCGAAGAACTCAGTCTGCCGAAAATGTCAAAAGGTCGGCCATTTTGCTAGATCCTGCCGCTCCGCAAAATTCGGCAACTCTGATACCCTGTCTACAAAAGCGTTCACGAAATGTACATCAAAAATAGTCGATCACATCGTGATTCGAGACTGTGCGGTCGAATGCTTCTTCGACACAGGTAGTTGCAATAACTTTATGAGAACTGAGACTGCTAGAAGATTGAAGTTGTCGTTTCAATTCGATAAAGCTCTAATAAGTATGGATTCGAAACGATTCAAGACGTTTACCCAAGGACGAGCGACTCTTTCTATTGTATACAAGAATCGGTCTTATCCGAACATAACTTTCTACATACTCGATTATATATGCTCTGAATCGATCCTTGGAATGGATTTTATGAAATTGCATCAAAACCTAATGTTTAAATTAGAAGGTGAAGAGCCAGAATTAGTCATTGCGACTACAAGTCCTGTCAACCTAAGACAAGTAAGACCGTTTCAGCATCTCAGCGATAACTGTACTCCGATCGCGACACGGTCCCGTAGATATAACCCTTCCGATCACGCGTTTATTTGTGATGAAATAAAGAAATTACTGTGATGGGATAATCGAATCGTGTGTTTCGCCATGGCGTGCCCAAGTTGTGGTGACTCGTTCTGATCGGCATAAAAGAATACTTGTTATAGACTATTCAGGAACAATAAATCGATTCACCTTATTGGACGCATACCCATTGTCTAATCTACAAGAGATGGTCAGCAAAATCAGTAAATATACGTATTTTTCAACAATAGATCTGCAGGCGGCTTATCATCAGATACCCCTTCACGAAGACGATAGGGTATACACATCTTTCGAAGCAGACGGGAAGCTATACAGATTCACAAAACTTCCCTTCGGTCTAAAAAACGCAGTGTCCTGCTTCCAAAGATGTATGGACGAGATCATCGATGTCAATAACTTGGAATATACCTTCGCTTACTTAGACAATATTACGATTTGTGGCACGACCAAAGAGGAACATGACAAAAATCTTTCAAGATTCAATAGTATCGTCACTCTATATGGATTGACCTAAAACAACTATAAGTGCGAGTTCGGCAGGAAAGAAATAAAATTGTTAGGCTATCTTGTCAGCAACGGTGTCTTGAAACCTAATCCTGAGCGATTACAAGCAATATTCAATCTCCCATTGCCACACGACGCGAAGTCATTACAGAAGACATTTGGCCTTTTCCCGTATTACTCTTCCTGGATACCTAGCTTCTCTGACAAGGTAGAATTTCTGTATGAAGCTACGTTTCCGTTGAAACTCGAAGCATCAAGAGCATTTGAAACTCTCAAAAAGATATCGCCGGTTCTTCTTTGTACCATATCGACAAGGCTAAGGTATTGACCATCGAAACTGATGCATCTGATACATGCATCGCTGCGACATTGAATGGCGATTCGCACCCAGTGGCGTTCTTTGCGAGAAGGATTTCCATCAGCGAACGACGTTACGCATCAGTCGAGAAGGAAGCGCTAGCCTTTGTTGAAGCCCTCAGAAAGTGGCGGCATCTCTTGATTAGGCGACATTTCAAGATTATAACAGATCAACAATCTGTGAGCTTCA
Organism: Pomphorhynchus laevis; assembly: GCA_012934845.2. Taxonomy (NCBI): domain Eukaryota; kingdom Metazoa; phylum Acanthocephala; class Palaeacanthocephala; order Echinorhynchida; family Pomphorhynchidae; genus Pomphorhynchus; species Pomphorhynchus laevis. Next base: position 52,741 of record WNNJ02001567.1, on the reverse strand, counting down.
TATTCAAGAGAAACGTAAATAAAATTAAGAACGATAATATCCAGCGCTGGAAAGTTGAGTTAGCTGACTATGATTTCGATATTTACTTCCGCCCTGGTTCTTTGAACATTCCGGCTGACGCTTTTTCCAGAAATTGCGCGGCGCTGAGAGTAAACGGCTTGAAGGAGACACACGATGCCTTGTGCCACCCAGGAGTGCGCAGACTTACACACTATGTTCGATCCCAAAACTTGCCGTACTCTATTCACGATATCAGAAGGATATGTGAAAATTGCGAAGCATGCGGGTAGTGTAAACCCCGATTTTGTTCCATTTCTCAGAACCATGTTATCAAAGCTACTCGACCGTTTGAAAGACTATCAATAGACTGCAAAGGTCCTTTGCCGAGTACGAATAGCAATCGTTTTATGTTTGTCGCTATCAACGAGTATAGTAGATTTCCGATTGCCTACGGGTGCCCTGACGTCTCCACTCGAACAGTCTGCCACTGCCTCATCGATGTGTTTTTGATATTCGGGTGTCCAGACTATTTCCATTCTGACAGAGGAAGCTAATTTATGTCCTCTGACGTCAGAAAGTTTCTTAATGAACGATGGATCGCTAGTAGTTCAACCTCACCGTATACTTCTAGAGGTAATAGCCAGTGCGCAAGATTTAATGGCATTATCTGGGCGACTATAAGTGCATCACTGCGTGGTAACAATATGCCGATTAGTAAATGGCAGAATGTTTTACCGAATGCCCTACACAGAATTCGATCATTATTGTCTACTGACACTAAGCAAACGCCGCACGAGTGAACATTTTCGTTTCCCAGGAAAGTACGGGAATTTCCGTCCTACCCTAACTGGATGGTTGAGGGCCTCCCTGTCCTTGAAAGAAATCACTGTCGCAATTCAAAATACGATGACTTAGCCGACCAAGCGAAACTCGTAAATTTTAACAACAAATATGATGTCGTAGAATACACGTCACAGCGGCGAAGCTATGTATCGTTGTGAGACGTGGCACCTGACTGCGAAGTCAAAGGCCAAGAAAGCGATGCAGCAGAGGCCACCAAGAGCACTGCCAATGAATGCGGAGAAGAAGTGCTTGAAGATAATATGATCGACGGTGAAAGAAAAGAAAAAGAAGAAACTGAATGTGAAAGCGATGTCCACGAAGAAGCAGAGAATGTTACGAAAAGAAGTTTGTGAAAGAAAACCACTTCACGTTACCTTGATGACTATTTCTGGAAGGAGAGAATGTCATGATAACATTTCTGGCAAGAGAGGATGTCATAATAATTGTTGTAATTAACTTTTGTCTTATCTAGATGTGCCTAATATAGCTACTTTAGCAATCTCTTAGTTTACGTTACACCGATCTAACTTCGTCAATATTGCGATCTACTAGCAACGTATGTTGTCTTAATCTTTGAGCAGGTTAACTTCTTAATTTATCATTGTTTGATCAGTCTCGACCGAAGAATTTTCAATTTTAGCACTTTTAGTCGATTGGGCTTTTAGAATAGGTCTTCGTCCTTGTTTCTTTGATCCGTAACTATATTGCTGTAATTCCCCTAATGTTATTAATCAAGCTTGAATCGTCGTGGCTTTGGCCTGCGATCGACTCAATTTGACGAGTAATATTGCGTGTTTGTACACCTTTCAAACGATCGGGACAGTAATGCTTAGCGAGGTGTCGATTATTTATCACCATGGTTTGTTCGTTTTCATCGGTCAGTGTTGAATATTTCGCGTAGATTAGCTTCACGTACTATCTGATCAAATTTAGTTCGGCCAGTAAAATTTGGTACTCGTACTGAATTATTTGGCCTGACCAGCTCGATAATTCTGGTAGGCGCACTCCGGGTTAAGCTTTCAGACGAAGGTTGTAAAAAGCATGCAGGTTTATACTTTCCTGTTCGAGTGTAATACTATAAAAAAGTAAAGTCAATTCTTTCAGATTTACAACGTCGTATTTCAAATTAATTAAGCGTCATCAATTGCTGCTGAATTCTGACAGCGTAGGAATTTGACATTCATAAGAAAACATACGGTCGTTTGGCGGAACCTCGTTGCAGTGCATACAAGCAAACGTATTGAATTTAACTCTTGAGGTAGCATATTTTCCCATTTTGAAATGAATTACGATTGATAGTGACAACGAAGTTGTAGAGTACGCATATAGCCATGTTCATCCTCTCAACCTACCCGTTTCGACTTGAATTATAACGCGATGAATTGTGAGTGATATTTTTTGAGTGTATAAAAATGTATTTAATTTCCCTGAAGTATACGTACTTCCCTTGTCTGTATGAACTGATTAGTGGAGGCTAAATAAAGTAAACACCGAATCGAGACACTTGATTACAGTCTGCGTTAACTGATCGCGGCATGCGAATGTAAAGAGGAATCAAGAAAATTCATCCAATATAACAAGCAAGTACAGCCAGCCTGCCGATGAAGGAAGTGGTTCCTTAAAATCCATACTCAGCCTTTAAATATGACGGTTTGACTGGATTAAGAGACTATCGGAGGGCTTGTAAAAAACGTGGTTTAAATTTAGCTCAATTCTGGCAACTTTCAACAACTAAACTAAATTTCTCATTGTATAGGAATATTTTTAGACCTGACTAATTAAAAATATCGAAATAGACCAAGGTAAGATAGCGCGTTATGAAGACTACGCAACACACTTAACGGCTCGACATCGGACATGAAACAAAAATATCTCGAGATAAACAATCGAATGCAGCATTTTGCTTACCCCGACGAAATATGATTTCAAATTTAAAATCAGATATTTATAATTTTCATCCTTGAACCTTATCATTCTTAATTTGGATTCTGAAAAGATTTAAGAAAATGAAAAATATTGAACTTTGATCACATAAGATTTTGAAGGTACTAACAATGAGGAATTGCCTTTAATGTTTAAGTGCATGAACTAAGAAATAAAAAGCAACATCTTTTTTTCGACAGCTGACTGACGCTCAGCAGATTCATTTGATGTGCAAGAGAAGAAAGCTACTGGTTTGAAAATTGAATTAATACTGCATCAAATGAATGAAATTAAGAGTTGATTTCGACGATGAAAGGTGCATAAAAATCTATGCAGGTAAGTGAAGCATTAATAATTTTATTTTTGAGCCTTGTAAACTCGAAGTTTGCTTTAAATTCCAAAGGAAAAAATTTGACAGACGATAATAAACGAATATTTTCTACTTCATGTTTTCACAGTTGACGAGTCCAACTGTTTTGAGCCTTCATATCTCATATCCGAGAAAATGAATGATATCAGTACCAAATACTGATTTCTGACGATTCAAAGTTAAGTCATACTTATTGATTCTATCCAAGAAACGGTTGAGGTTTTTGTCTTGATCAACTTGTGTACGACCACAAACGATAACATCGACAACGTAGCTGAATTCATTAGATAACTTCTCGTTTTCGGTAATTTGGTTCATCGTTAGCTGAGAAGCAGCTACTGCGATTGTTAGATTGAATGGTATCAATTCAATATAGCTTAACATAATATGAGCCATAATTTAATATGGCTCAACTCATATGGCTTACAACAAGCTTCGAATGCCGTATTTTACTTAACTTCTTCCTTTCGTAGCGCCAACTTGAAATAGCCACTTCGTAAGTCAATAGCACTAGATATGCGACGCCGACACGCTTTATCGATTAACCCATCGATGCGAGTCAGATAATACGCGTCGATATGTGTATGCGTATTCACTGTTCGCGCATATTCAAAGCACAACCGTTATTTTGGATTATGACGAATTACCATAATTGAAGCTACCAGGATAACGTACTTGAACGAAAAATTTGGTCTCGTAATAATTGGTTTATTTCGTGTTGAAAAAAATTGTTTCAAGAGTTGAGAAACTGCGGGATTTGGTAGCTATAGGTTTCAAACTTCAAGAATCGACTAAAAATATTCTCTGATCAATCTTCTTTTATAATTTTCAATGGATATTGGGTCTAGGGATTCGCTGAGATTTATTTCCATCGATTTATGTAGGCGCAATAACTCTTGTTCCAATATACAATTAACACAAAATTTGTCGAGAATATGAAATGTAGAGTCATGTTACGACCTTCCGTTTACTCCAATAGGAATTCGAATTGTTCCACTTGAGCGAGCAAGTGAATTGTTTGATGTCATAATAACTTGAAAACTGTTCCTCAACACTGGAGAAATACGCATAATCCTAACGACATTTGAGTAAATAAATTTATTTGTACTGTCAGTATCAACCATATATTTGATTTCACGACCTCTTACGAGTTTCGGAACATGTTTACCCACATTTATTGAGGTCAAAATGACCATTAGGCAAATGTGCTTTGATTCACACTTGCGACACTGAGAAGATTTAGCTGTACAATTTTTACGAGAATGTTTGACAGTCGCCGGCAGGGAAGCACGCCCACGCTTGGCTTTGACTCAAAGCTCCAGAAAAACTGTGCTTGAGTTAAATAGGTGGATTTTAGTGTGTTCAAGCTCGCTACTTGGCGAAGACGAATGAGCGAGTTCTTCAGTTGCTGCGATGAAATGATTTCTATTAGTAACTCATTTCATTTCTAATTCTCTGCGCTCAGCTTGCTCGACAGCTTTTACTTAAGTACAAGCTATAGATAAAAGTCAAAGTGGTATTTTCGAGCAGTCTCTTTTGAATTTTATTTGACTTCAATCCAGTCATCCAGGAATTCAGTAAAGCTTGAATCCGGTATTCATCAGCCGATAACGCTTCAAAGTTGCAATCGGCCGCTAAAACCTTAATGACTTCAAGATATTGGTTTACATCGTCTGTGTATTGTTGAGCTCGAGTATACAACATGTATCGAGTATCAAAGATGTTCGGCGGCCGATCAAACATTGTTTAAGAATTGAGATAGCAGCTGTAAATGTTTTGACCACATTGTATAGCTTTAAAAGCGTTGGGGATACGCGTGTCGATATAACCATATTACAAAAGAAAAACAAGTAGATTTCAATGTCATTCAATAACTTAACACATTCTTCTTCACAACCAGGTATTTTCTCCATTTAAGAAAGTGAGGTAAGTACTGCTTTATTTTCTAACTCACATACTGAACTGGTGGAACTTCCCCAGTGAAGAAACTTCATAACCTGATTACCATCAAATTTTCGTCTCCCATGAAGAGACAAAAAATATTTAATGGTTTGTTTCTAAGTTTCACCAATTTATACAAGAATAGAGTTTTATTCAACTTGATTAAATATTATGAAGCCGAGGTAAGAGTATCGTTTACCTCCGCAGACATCGCTTCTGAGTGCATAAAGTACTTCAATAATAATCTCTCCTAGTTTGGTTTAGTTACTTTTAAACATATTCAAGCGTCGGTCAAAATAACAAATATACCCCTGGCATTAACACAGACGACTTTCAAACTCTGGAGAATATTAATCAGATAATCAACATACGTTGTTTAAATGGTAAATGGTTTTCCCCTACCCATTGCATTCTGCACCACCTCAGTGGAAAACGCCGAGTGTATCTCAAGATCCGGCGGTAATCCATTTCTGGGACACAATATCAGATTTTCACTTGTAAGCACAGATGGCCTGGCCTAGCCCAACTGTAATAACTTGCACAAGTGGGGACACTGCAGGTTGCCACACCCCTCAGTCCTGTGGGGTAAGTGGGTCAACAGATTCACAACACATGAAGGGGAAGTGCAATAACCTCTCATACTGCTCGAATTGAGAGGGCGATCATCCGGCATAGTCTTGTAAATGCCGTCTCTTCAAAGACTATGAATAGACACGGCCCTCCCTCGATTAACACAATTTCCAACTTCGATGATGCAAGCAAATCCAACGTCAGTGAAGTTAGCAAAAAGCTGTCCGACCTGGACATTATTCATTTGATCGATGATAAAAACCAAGTCTCCACCAAGAAGATGGAAGACTTGATTACACATCTATTTAGCATGTTATGTGACACGCCATAGACCTCCACTACTGCAGTCCAGGATTCAAAGAAAATAGGCGCATCCGCTCATATTCAGCCGTTCATCCGGCTCTCCAAAAAAAGGGAGATCTTGGAAAGTGATGGACAATTAGGGAAATAAATATAATGCTCGTGGGCAAATGACTCACTCTGCTGAGGATAGAAGTGCGAAAGGCAAACTTCCCGCTTCAGGTTCCGATAAGTGGGAGGGCTTCCTACTCCGGTTCCCTATCGCAATGGAAAGTAATCGCGAACCGTTTTCACTTAATATCCTTAAGTGAAATTCGGGAGGTGCTTACGCCCTTAGCCTTCTATCTGTTAGAGATGCAGATGTTATAGTCCTTTAGGAGACGCGGTATATTCGTATCCCGTTGGATATTATTCGATTTATTCCACAGAACATAACCTCTCACTCTCCGTATATAACCCCTTCTAACTCCTCTTCATCTCAAGGTCTTTTAACTCCAGTGAAGAGCCTCTTTAGATTATCCCTCTTACTATACTATTCTTGTCCAGTCTTGTTTAGCAATTTCACTGTGTAAGAACGGTTCACGTGTCAGCATAGCTGATGTCTATATCCGAGCAGGAGAAATTCACAAGAACCGGGATCTCCTGGATCGTATATTAGGTAGCGGCTATGACATGGTACTTGGTGACTTCAACGACAGAACTGGTCGTTGAATTAATGCAAAACTCAGCAGAGCCCGGAACGACTATCTTATTCACAAATCACCGTTCCCCACCTTTCATTGCTCAATAACTAATTCTCTCCTCGACATATTACTGCTTCTTAAGATGTGGTTGTCGAAACCCATCTGTACTGAGCTGGCGCGTCAATAACAGACTACCACTCATGACCTAATTCGTTGGCGGATAGAGGTAGATACGTTGCTTAGAAGAAGGTTCCACTTTGATCCAATCAGAGTGGCCTGTTCCAGGCTGCTATCCTACTCTTCCCTGTTGTAGGTAGTGCGAATCTGACTCGATTTAATTACCAGCTCTCTTCACAAGCTACCGCGATACTTTCGACTACCTATAAAGGTCGCTTATACAGTCCTACTCCAACAAAACTCAATGTCATATCCAAAATGCTACACCGTCCTAATATGTCTGTTTCTGGTATACATGCCCTCTCGAATGAATACTGGAGCACTAGATATAGACTCCAGCTTAGGTAGAGATAGGGCGATAATTGCTCGTCTTAACCCTTCTCAGTCTTCTTTTTGGAAGATATTCAAGAAAGAGAAGTTTGTCTGCCGGAAGGATATTGGGATGGATAGGTAGTATAGGCCTTACTAAAGTTTTGGAGAAGTCACTATCCCTATATAACTATGGAGCCACTTAATCTCTACAACCAATCCAGCCTTTTCAGGAGCAGGGATCTGTCTGTTACAGATATCCACAACTCCTGGGGGCCACTTCCGGGCACCTCCAATTCCGTCGCCCCACTTTCTCGAGTTTGTTTGCTTTATACAGACCATAAGAGAAGAAAAGTGGCCATCACGATGCTTTTAGCCTCACCACCCGATGTAGCCAACATTAACATCAACCGTAGAATATGTTTACCTAAGAGAAAATTAGTTTCATGTCCCAAAGACCTGCGGCCCATTTTGATCCAAAATTCCCTCATCTCCATCAACAAAAAAGCACTTGTGCGTAGAATCCGCGACTACTTAAGTAGTTGTAATTTAATCCCGTCGAGTTTTCATTGGTTTGTCAAAGGTCGCTCAATCTATTCAGCAATTTGTGAAGTGCACCAGCTTTGTCAGAATAACAGTCATCAACTTGCTGTGGCTGTTTTTTTTACTTTTCTGTTGCATTTGACCGCATCTCAATTTCCTTCGTTATCTTTTCTCTCAGGTTTCTAGGGTTGCATGCGAGAATTGTTAACAGGTTGGAGATATTGCTTTACACCAAGCGTTTCTTCTATGAAGACGACCCTGATGCAAGTAAGTTCTACCTTTTTACATGTGTGTCTCAAGGATCCACACTTTCTCCTATCTTATAACTTGCTGCCTCCATTGTTCTCTTCAAAGCATTTAAACGTGAACAACATCTCGTGGTATACGCTGACGATACCAGAGCCATGTTTTCTGGACGCAGGTGCAAAGATGTAATCTCGGACATCAAGCTTTTCCTTTTAAGATTTAAAGATCAGCTACTCACATCCTAACTTATTTTAATCCCGAGAAATCGCAGGTGGTAGTCTTTCATGTCGCCCCTGCCACCGAAAAGAAGCTTAAGAGACTAGCACTCTCCTCCATTTTGCAGTCTCAACCACTGCCCATCTTTACGAGTCGAGTAAAATACCTGGTGTCCACTGTTACGGTGAACTGGTTGACAAGAGCTTACCTGGATAGACTTAAACGTATCACGAAGAAAGCTAGGTGGGCCCTGAAACGAGCCCAGCATATGTCATTAAAAGGAAATGTTTAAATACGCCTTTAAAGTACCTTGCCAATCTCGGGATTAGTCTTATTTCCAAGAGGACGTCCCCCAGAACAACGACTAAGGTTTATCAAGCTCCTTGTCTCGAAATTACCTGCCATAGTCCGCCTCGACTGGACTCTTAGGGGTTGAAGGATCCCGCATCGCTCAATCGACTGACGGCGCGCTTGTGCGGCCGGGGCTCAGATCCCTATGAACCTGAGGCCGTAGAGTTATGATGAAAACGGAATGGTCAAAAAGACAGAATTGCATGAAAATATAGACTTACTTAATTTATGTATCTTATTATTCATCTTGTATTTTTTAATTAAGAAAACCTATTATTATTGATATAATCGGCAGCTTATCATTGTCAGATGCATTGATGTATTGGCTAAATATCTCGAATATGTGAAACCATTGCCTCTAAATGTCAAGTGATCCGGTAGCTCTCGTTATCGAGCTTGCCGGGCTGTAAATATTGGTTTAAGTATCCCGAGAGTCCGAAGTATTTAAATCTTGTTGTCATCATCCATCATACTGGCAAGTCAATGACAATAGTCTAATAAATTGTCATAAAACTTGTAAAGTTTTATTAGACTATCTATAAATAAAACAAGGTTCAGTTTAAGACCGCAATTAAAACACATGTAAGCACATCACATCGCTAACGATCATTGTTCACATCAATGAATGCTTGATTGTTAGCAACCGGGGCTTACATAACTAGCTGTGCAGATTAATACTATGTCCTCATATAGGAAAATGTTAACAGTGATAGAAAGTATATCCATCATCAACAATGCACATGATGTTCATATTTGTCCCTAGAAAATATAGTATGGCGCGTTTATCAAATAGCAAAGCATTGCCAACGACAGTAGGGGTTAATGTTATTGAAATATTGCAACCATGTTTCCGTTCATGTTTCGTGTTTATAATTTTAAGTAAGGGTTTTATTAATAACTATATAACCGATAAAAACTTTAAGAAACATAAACATGCAAAAGACAACTTTAAATAAGAGCCGTTCACAACGTGAATTTTAAAATCTTCAACTTATATTTACGGCCCCAGGTCCAGCGGGATCTGAGTCCCTCGGCCGCACCAGCGCGCCGCCCTCTTACTGAACCATTAGAGGTCTCTCACACACCTAAGAGTCCAGTCAAGGCGGACTATGGTTGGTAATCTAGAGATGAGAAGCTTGAGAAACATTAGTCTTTGATCTGGGGGACGTCCTCGTAAGAAGAAGACTAATCCCGAGATAGCTCAAGTACCCTAGAGGCGCACTTGAGTTATCCCATTCAATGACAGATGCTTGGTCCGTTTCAGAGCCCACCTAGCTTTCTTCAGGATACGTTTAAGTCCATCTAGGTCCGCTTTCGCCGACTAATTAACCGTAACAGTGAATTCCAGATATTTTACTCGACTCGTGAAGATGAGGAGTGGTTGATGCTGCAAAATGGGGGAGAGTGCAGAGAGTGATAGTCTCTTAAGTTTCTTTTTGGTGGCAGGAACGCCATTAAAGACTACCACCTGCGATTTAGAGGAGTTTAAAATAAGATTGGATGGGGCAACTGATCTTTTAATCTTAAAAAGAAACGGCTGATGTCAGAGATTACATCTTTGCATCTGCGTCCAGAGAACAAGGATGTGGTACCATCATCATATACCACTAGATATTGATGAAGATAAAAATTCTTGAATAGTACAATGGATGGAGCAAGATATAAGATAAAAGAAAGTGGGGATCCTTGAGGTACACCCGTAATAGGGTAGAACTGACGCGCATCAGGGTCGTCTTCATAGTAGAACCGCTTGGTGTACAGCAATATCTCCACCCTGTTAACAATTCTCGCAGGCAACCCGAGGGACCTGAGAGAGGAGATAACGAAGGGAATGGAGATCCGGTCAAATGCAGCTGAAAAATCAAGAAAAACAGCCACAGCAAGCTGATGACTATTATCCTGACAAAACTGATGCACTTCACCAATTGCTGAATGTACCGAGCGCCCTTTGACAAACCCATGAAAACTCGGTGGGATCAAATTACGCCTACATAAATAAACGCGGATTCTACGCGCAAGCGCTTTCTCGTAGATGGATATGAGGGCGTTTTGAATCGAGATGGGCCGCAGATCTTTAGGACAAGTGATTAATCTCTTTTTAGGTAAAAAAACTCGACGGCTGATGTTGATGTCCGCTATGTCGGACAGGGAGGCTTATAGCATTGTGATGGCGATCTCCTTTCTCTGACCGTATGTCAAAAGCTGACAGACAAGAGTGGAGAGTGGCGCGTGGGATTTAAAGGTGCCCAGGAGTTGTCCCCAGGAGTTAAGGATATCTGTAACAGATAAGTACCTACTCCTGAAGTCAAACCAAGGACGGATTGGTTGGGGAGATTGAGTGGCTCCATAATTATGTAAGGAAAGTGACTCCTCTAAAACTTTGTCAAGGCATATGCCACTAATCCATACCAAGGCTCTATTCTTCCAGCAAACAAACTTCTCCTTCTTGAATATCTTCCAGAAAGAAGCCTGAGAAGGGTTTAGGTGAGCAATGATTGTCCTATCTCTACTCAGCTTGAGCCTATATCTATAGCTCTAGTATTTATTCGAGAGGATCTGTCTGGCGGAAACAGAGAGATTGGGAAGGTGTAACATTTTAGCTAGGACCTTGAGCTTTGTTGGAGTATGATTGTATATTCGACCTTAATAGGTAGTCGAAAGGATCGCGGTTGATCGCGATGAGAGGTAGGAATTAAATTCGGTCAAACTCTCAATTACAATGAGAGTCTGGGGAGTGCAGAATGAGATTTTAATCTGAGATTCATAATATTATGCATACCATATATATAAATTCATGCATACCATATAATATAAAATATAATACATTAAATAATGAAATTTTAAGAATTGCAACAATATGTAATGATTAAATCAGCTAACTGAGTCTACGTATTGTTATATAATTATAAAATAAACAAAACATAATAATGCTAAATCAAAATTTAATAATTAAATAATAAAATTAATAATTGTTTTTAGATTTTCTATAATTTTAATCAAGTTAAAAAATAAAAATAAAAAATAAAATTTAAAATAAACGTCATTTTTATGAATTGACTAATAAATAACAGACGTTGTATCAGAATAAGAATTAGAGGTCATCAGGAGGAACTGCTATGCTATCAGGTTTCGGCCCCTAACTCCTCTACCCAACATAGCAGCGGGGCCAAATACATGCTAATGATGTATTTCCTCTGAAATAACTATCTAGTATCTTATTCTAATGCAAAGTATATTATTTATTATTCATCCATAAAAATTTGCCACTTAAGAGTTTAAATTTATTCTTTATATTATTGTGTTGATTTATATATTTTACTATTTTCTGCTTGATGTTATTTTTATAGTAACCTAGTTTAAAATATGTATCTATTAAATTATTTAAATGATTTTGAAGAAAGCCAATATCATTACATATTGTTGCAATTCTTAAAATTTCATTATTTAATGTATTATATTTTATATTATATGGTATGCATGAATGCTCATGCAAAAATATGTTTCTTGTAAATTTAAATATGTCATCTTTACGATATAAATTAATAGTAGTTTTAGTTAATGTTAATTTAATGTTCATATCTAGATATACACCTTCTTTATCATTAATATTGGTTTTGTTAAGAATAAGGCTTTCTGGATAAATGTGCTCACTAATTGAATAAAAATTATTAGAATTAAATACACATATATCATCAATGTATCGAAACATATATTTCATATATTTATATTGTTTAGATTTAGTTTTTACACAGTTATGAACAAATTCATATTCTATAAAGCTTAAAAACAAGTCAGCTATAATTGGGCTACTATTACCACCCATTGGAACACCTTTTACTTGTCTAAATATAGATGTCCCTACTTTTAAATAATTTTGATTTATCAAAATATTTAAGGATTCTATTAATTCAATTTTATCCATATATTTATATTTATTTGATGGTTTAATTTTTGTTAGATAGGCGTTATAATTATTATAACATATATATGTATATCTTTTTCCGAATATAAGATTAATTAATTTTACTAACGCTTCTTTAATATCTACTAAATCTAGATTTGTATAAAGCGTACTAAAATCGTATGTATTTATATTTTGAAAATTTATTCCTTTTGTCTGTTCTAAAAATTCTTTTGTAGAATTAATACTGAAATAGTGTTTTATACCAGTATTAATTTCGATTACCTTGCAATATTTTTTAAAATGTGCTTTAATTACTTTAAGCATTTTATTCATATAAACAGAAAGTGGTTTTAATGTACATTTAAACGCACTACATATGAACCTAGGTTTTATTGGATTTTTATGTAATTTTGGATTCCAATATAATATAGGTATAGTTTTATTATCTAATTCAACCTTTATACCCTTTTTATCCATTATAGAACAGTGACTTGTAATAATTGTTTCTAAACTCAACTCACTACGTTCATATGCTGGATTTACATTTAAATCATTAGAATTAACCTCTTTCATTAGTATATCATAATAAAGCTTTTTGCATATGAAGACAAAGTTATTACTAGCTTTATCAATAGTTGTTATTATATAGTTATCCTTTAATTTAGTAAGTTCTTTATACATATCTTTATTAATTTTATCTTTCCTTTTATAATTGTTTGTTATTTTCATTTTATTTTTAATTTTATCAAATATATAATCTTTCCAAATTTTTATCTTAGATATATTCGAGCTTTCACTATTAATCAGCTTACTAAAGTAATCATTTAAGTTATTATATAATGAACTGTATATTTTATTTTTGTCGTTGTTGTTATTTAATCTATATTTATACCCTTTCGATAGCAGCTTTCTTAATTCACAATTTTCAATTAATTCTAGATTATGGGTACATATATGTTCATTTATTTTATCAAAACTAAGACTTTTACAATTGCATTCTGTTTCCATTATGTTTCTAATATTATCGTTACATATTGATTTTAATTCTTTATTATAATTACAAATTTTTCGTCCTAATGGTGGTAGGAGTTTATACCTTATTTTAGGAATATATTTACTTAAATCTGACCCTATTATTTCTTTACTTTTAGAATTATTTAAAAGTCCGGCTATATTTATGTTATCTATACATTTATTAATGAAGTTTATGGTTAATGTATATTTTCTATTGTTATTATTTACATTTATTGTACGATTATAGTATTTTGTATTACAATAACTGTCTATTATACAACTTAGCCTATCATAGTCGTTAATTAATTTTTGATTTATTGAACATATGATATCTTTAGAAAAACTTCTTATATTTACATAAAGATCTTTTAGCTTATTATCACTTAAAAGTTGTTTTAATATTTCTAATTGTTCATTTATATACATATCTTTTTTAATATTTTTAACTCTATTTTTCCTATTCCTTTTATCACCATGACTTCTTGGTTTGCGTTTAACCGGATTATTATAATATAGTTGTTTATTATGTATTATACTACTTCTGCCAATTCCTTGTACCACGTCATTCAATCCTAATGGGTACATGGAATTAAGCGTTTTAATCCAAAAATCTTCTTTTTCTAATAGTTTTTGATTTAATATTGAAATGTTTTCTTCGATAATATGTTCTAAAATAAATAATTTACAGTTTTTAATATCATGTCCTATTAATCTCATATGTTTATGAAATATAGTTTGACTATTATGCTGTATATTATATATGTGTTGCCTAAACCTAGTTTTTAACATTTGATATGTTTTTCCTATATATTGCAATCCACATGTGCATTGTATTAGATACACTACACCTGCGGTATTGCAGTTACAATTATTATTAATATTTAATGAAAAACATTTGTTTGTCGTATTACTTACGATACAATTATTATTATTTATAACATCACAAACTATACAATTTTTTCTGTTACATTTAAAAGATCTAAAATTGAAATCATTAGTACTTACGTATTTTTCCAATATTGTTGAGTACATGTAACTTTTAAGTCATAATTTTTAACGTTGCTTTTTCGGTGTCGCCACCTAGTTTAGTTGACTCAGACTAAACTTACAAATCATTTAAATATTAATAAAAAAAATTAATAAAAAAAACTTACAAATCATTTAAATGATTTCTTAAAAATCATTTAAATAATTTAATAGATACATATTTTAAACTAGGTTACTATAAAAATAACATCAAGCAGAAAATAGTAAAATATATAAATCAACACAATAATATAAAGAATAAATTTAAACTCTTAAGTGGCAAATTTTTATGGATGGATAATAAATAATATACTTTGCATTAGAATAAGATACTAGATAGTTATTTCAGAGGAAATACATCATTAGCATGTATTTGGCCCCGCTGCTATGTTGGGTAGAGGAGTTAGGGGCCGAAACCTGATAGCATAGCAGTTCCTCCTGATGACCTCTAATTCTTATTCTGATACAACGTCTGTTATTTATTAGTCAATTCATAAAAATGACGTTTATTTTAAATTTTATTTTTTATTTTTTATTTTTATTTTTATTTTTTAACTTGATTAAAATTATAGAAAATCTAAAAACAATTATTAATTTTATTATTTAATTATTAAATTTTGATTTAGCATTATTATGTTTTGTTTATTTTATAATTATATAACAATACGTAGACTCAGTTAGCTGATTTAATTTAATCGCATTGAACAATATCCTTTTTTAAATCGATCGGCAAAGCCTCTTATAAAAACATTGAACATCTGTTATTCTAGAGGCGCGAAAAGTTTATAATCACCAGATTGGATATTTTTATATCCCTCCGGAATATATTCAAGAGAAACTAAATCTCTACTTACCTCATTTATTGCATTGGCAGGAAAATTAGTTTTCATTAAGTTCTTTGAACGCTCCGACATGCTAAATTTACTCCTGTTTATAATTTTGTACTTTGCCACTTGCTCTACAATGCCAGCGGGCTCTACATTGTATTAAATGCTGAAGATCTTGATAAATAGTTTTGTAGCAAAAAAATGTGTACAAGTATTAAAGTCGGAAGAAGAAAGAACTTCGTAAAATCCAGTGTTCCAGCACAAATGAATACGAATTTGGAAGAAAAATGATATTAAGGTATTTACTGGGTCTAAACGAACGACAACGAAGGTTAGTGACGTTTCTTTGATTAACGGTGATGAGGAGGTACTTCCTCCCATCCCAAAACTCAAAAATTTGATAGTCATCAAGCCTCAGAAGCCGATGGAAAGGCATTTCTTAAGGCCTTTCTGTAAAAAATTGACCAACAGGGTCATTTTCAATTCAGTCAAACTGTACGAGACAGAGCTCAAGATCTTATTTGTCTCTGGTGATCTGGCAAATAACTATATAGATCACTTTGAATCAGCCTTATCTAACTATGGTGCAATTTTTTCAAAACCCATTCTTGGCACTCAAAAATATCGAATTTACCCTATCACCTTGATGATACTGATATTAAACTATTAGAAAAATCCTTCAAGGTTTCTATCTTCCGGTCTATTCTGGGTAAAGAGGGTAACCCAATACCAATTGGGTTCTGCTCTGCCCCACTGGAATACGGAGAAGTACTTATGAACTATAAATGTAACCCCTTTTTGGGCCTTAATCTTTGTTTTACCCTTATTGGAAAAGATGTATATACCTATCCTCACTGCAGCCAGTGTTACAAATGGGGATACTGGGCCTCCAGCTGCAGTGGGACACCTACGTGTAGAGCGTGTGGTTCGTCATACTGTTCGGCTCTACAGACTGATCTTCGTTGTGAGGCCCCCTCATGCTCCAATTGTGGGGAGTGCCATCTTGCTTGGAGCAGGAAATGTGTTCAATTTAAACAATACTATGGCAAATTCCACAAGTCCGTGCCGTGCTTAGGCCTGCAAATTTTTCGAGTGCTGTCTTCCTACGCACGGGGGATGCTGACATAATGCGTGCGATGGATGCAAGAGTGGAAGCGGTTTATATGAAAAAGGAAAACCTAATTTCAAAGTTTGTGTATGCATTCTGCACAAATCCTTCGATTCCTTCTGCCACAATTCCGTCGTCTAAAAAAGGGCTTCGACCCATACTGTCTCCCCGCTCGAAATCGGTAAAATGCTAAGTGGCAAACAGCATAGGGGAAATGAAGACGCTGACAGGGGAAGTACCCATCCCGGGTGGAGCTAGTGGCGGGAAGTGTAACCTTCCTGCACCTAGCTCTGTCTAGGTAGGCAATCCCCCATCCAACTAATCCATCACAATGCAGAGTACTCGTGAGCCTTTTTCACTGAATGTCCTTCAGTGGAATTTGGGAGGTGCTTCTGCCCTTAGAATTTTATCTGGTAGAGATGCAAATGTTAGAGTCCTTCAGGAGACGCGGTCTATTCGTCTCCCCCAGGACATTACTCGATTTATCCCAAAGCTAATCTGTTCCCACTATACTCCGTACATAACCCCACCTCACTCATCTTCATCTCAAGGACTCTTGACCTTAGTTAAGTGCTCCTTAAGGTACTCCCTCCTATTAAACTACTCATGTCCAGCCATGTCTTGTTTAGTAGTTTCACCCAGTAAGAATGGTAAACGCCTCAGTCTAGCCAAGATCTACATTCGTCCAGGGGAAATTCACAAGAACCGTGACCTCCTGGATAGTATTATTGACAGCGGTTATGACATGATACTTGGGGATTTCAACGACAGAACTGGTCGTTGGATGAATGCAGCACTTCGCAGAGCTAGGAACTGTTACCTTATTCATAAACTCCCATCCTTTACCTTTCATTGCACATCAACAAATTCTATCCTCGACATTTTACTGCTTCACTCGAGGTGGTTGTTAAAACCCCGCTGCACGGAGCAGTCGCGCCAGCAATTGTCCACCTCTTATGACCAAATTCGTTGGAGAATTGAGGAAGATATGTTGCTTCGAAGGAGGTTTCACTTTGATCCGATCATAGTGGCCTTCTTTCAAGCGGTTATCCAAATCTTTCCCAGAATAGGAAATGAGAGTATGACCGAATTTAATACCTACCTCTTTTCGCAAGCTACCGCGATTTTATCGACTACCTATATAGGTCGTATATACAATCCTACTCCGACGAAACTCAAGGTTATGGCGAAACTGCTTAACCTCCCTAATCTCTCTGTTTCCGCCAGACAGGCTCTCTCGAATGAATACTGGAGCACTAGATATAGGTTCCAGCTGAGTAGGGATAGGATGATTATTGCTCGTCTTAATCCTTCTCAGTCTTCCTTTTGGAAGATTTTCAAAAAGGAGAAGTTTGTATCAATATTAGTAAGCGTTGTTTTATTCCTAAGAAAAAATCCTGTTTATGCCCTAAAGATTTGCGACTCATTTCGATTCAAAATGCCCTCGTGTCGATTTACGAAAAAGCGCTTGCGCGTAAAATTTGCGACCATTTAAGTAGGCGTAATTTGATCCCTCCAGGTTTTCATGGGTTCGTCAAAGGTCGCTAGGTTCATTCAGCAGTTGGTGAGGTGTATCAGTTTTGTCGAGATAATAGCCATCGTCTAGTTGTGGCTGTTTTCCTCGACTTTTCTGCTGCATTTGACCGCATCTCCGTTCTTTTTGTGATCTCTTCTCTAAGGTCCCTCGGTTGCCTGCGAGAATTGTGAACAGAGTAAAGATCTTGCTGTACACCAAGCGATTTTACTATGAAGATGACCCTGATGCGCGTCTGTTCTACTCAATTACGGGTTTACCTCAAAGATCCCCACTTTCTCCAATCTTGTATCTTGCTGCTTTCATTAACAGATTCAAAATATTTAAAAGCGAACAACGTCTAATGGTGTACGTCGATGACACCACAGCCCTCCACTGGACGCAGGTGCAAAAACGTAGTCTTGGACATCAGTCGTTTCTTTTCAAGATAAAGACTAGTTACCCAAATCCAACCTTGTTTTAAACTCCGCCAAATAACATGCGGTTGTCTTTCATGACGCCCCTGCAACTAAGAAAAAACTTAAGAGATTAGCACTCTCCGCGCTCTTCTCCATATTTGCCTCTGAACCACTTCCACCTTCACAAGTCGAGTAAAATACCTGGGGTTCACCGTTACGGTGAACTGGTCGACGAAAGCTGAGTTGGATAGGCTCAAACGTATTCTGAAGAAAGGTAGGTGGGCCCTGAAACGGGCTCAGCATCTGTCGTACTTACTGTCGTACTTACTGTTTCCTTTGGGGTACCTGGGCTATCTCGGGATTAGTCTTCTTTTCGAGAAGACTTCCCCCTGAGCAAAGGCTAAGATTTCATAAGCTCCTCGTCTCTCGTTGATCCAGCATAGTCCGCGCCGATTGGATTCTTCGGGGGTGAAAGACGCCGGGTGGTTCAGTCGGAAGGCGGCGTGTCGGATCGGTTGGGAGGCTCAGATCCCCGAGGATTTGAAGACGTAAAAGTGGTAATAAGAATAAGATCAGTGCAAATTGCAGTCTGTTGGTTGATTTGTCGTACTTACTGTTTTCTTAATTATGTTTTCTAGTTTATTTGATCGGTTGTATTTTTTAATAAAACCCTTATTATTTTGATAAATACCATGATACGTTTAAATTCTACTCTTCCGTATTAAGTGATATTCCTGTTAAATATCTTCAAGTATTATTTAGCCACGGCGTCATTGACAGATGATATAAGCTGAGTTGGATAGGCTCAAACGTATCCTGAAGAAAGCTAGGTGGGCCCTGAAACGGGCTCAGCATCTGTCATTGAAAGGGAAACCCAGGTGCGCCTTTGGGGTACCTGGGCTATCTCGGGATACAACATATCTCCTGGCGAAGTTGTATATTGATTTGTTCGGAAATTTTGATAAACGATTTGAGTATAATTATAAAATATTCTTGTTTCAGCTATAATCACAATTAATTATTTATCTTCCTGACTAGAAAGGGTTCTTCACGACTTAATGTAGAGCATTAAAACACTTACCTTAGATTTATGTAATTGCTTCTATTTACTTCATAAGTTGTAGTTTCTCACCATTTTCAGCTGGAAAAATGAGCATTTTTTATCATTTGAGAAACCTCGTCAAAGCTGGAAATTTCCATATCGACAAAGTGTTTTTAATGGCTGAAAATAATGGTAGCAACAAAGGTTGCGCTGATAAAATGTAATGTTCGTCATCGCTGTTGCTATGCAGGAAAAAAGTAGGTAGTTACGTCGACAAACATCAGGAAATCAGATGATGGTAGCTTGTAGTGGGTGACACTCCTGTTAAAACATGCGTAAAATTTTTATTAGAATTTACCATCACCGTAGCTTGCGTAAACTGGTAAATATCGACTTTAGGGTATAGCGAATGCAATATTTGATTACTTTTATTTAAACATCTTTGGGTTTTTAAAATGGAGCAAAAGGCGATAAAGGTAGGTATGTCTGAAAGTCAATGTATTATACAACATTTACAAAATAAAAAATGTGCAATAAAGTTAGTTTCGGAGGATCAAACGATATCAAATTTTCAAGCAAAAATTCAAACAAAATCGACAATCTAGCAGGTTAAAAGATGATTTCTTCTGCTAATCCCGATAATCAGGTCAGTGTTGTTGCTTCTGGCAATTTGCACGGTGCGCTGGTACTCCACCAATCCCTAAACTCAAAAAATTTGATTGTTATAACACTGACACAGCCCGTGGAAAGGCATAATCTATTCAAAGTTTTCTCAGTCCGTTTGCTGACAAGTACACCAATAGAATACTGTTCAATCCTGTTAAGTTTTATGAGTCAGAGATAAAGATCTCTTTCTCCACTGCCGATATATTAAAGAAATACATGACATTCTTTGAATCAAATCTAAAACAAATTGGTAACATTTATTCCAAAACCATTCTTGCTTCAACTAAAATTACTAACCTTCCCTCACAGTTAGAAGAGAAAGATATAGATGCTTTGAATTAAGTCTTTAAAGTTACCAATTTTAGATCAATCACAGGGAAACGTGGATTTCCCCTTCCAATCGGATTTTGTTCTGCCCCAATTGAGCAAGCAGAAATTTTAACTAAATCGAATTTCAACCCCCTTTCTGGGGTATAACTTGCGATTCTCTACTTATGTTCTAATTGTGGTATGAGCCATCCGGCATGGTCGCGTAAATTAACGCGGTTCAAAGAATATAGAAACTCGTTCACCAGACAGGTGCAAGCTAAGAAAGAGGAATCATATTCAAACACTGCCTCTAGAATGTCCGACAGTGACATCCTTCGTATCACCGATATCAAGATACAATCCGCCATCAAGAGGGTGGAGGATATGGTAGCAGCCCTGGCTGCGGTCTTTTATACTCGTCCTGAAACACCGAAGCAACTTGCAGTTCCAACACCGTTCCTCCTCATAAAGATTGAAAAAATGTTAAAGGGCAAAATAGGCGCCTATGTGGGAGATGAATACACTGCCCGTTGGCAAGTGCTACCCCAGGACGGAGTTGGTGGCGAGAAGGGCAACCTTATATATTCTAAACTCCTGGGGACCTATTCCGGGCACATTTAAATCCGTCGCTCAACTCTCTTCTCGTGTTTGTCAGCTTTTGACAGCCGAACAAAGAAAAGAAGTGGCCGTCACAATGTTTCTAGCCGCCCCATCCGATGTGGTCAGCATCAACATTAGTAGAAGAGTTTTTATCCCTAAGAAAAATTCGGTATCATGTCCTAAAGACCTGCGGCCTATCTCCATTTACGGGAAAGCGCTTGCGCGTAAAATCCGCGTTTATCAGAGTAGGCGAAATTTAATCCCACCAGGTTTCCATGGGTTCGTCAAAGGTCGCTCGGTCTATTCAGCTGTAGGTTAAGTGCATCAGTTCTGTCATGAGAATGGTATTCAACTTGCTGTGGCTGTTTTCCTTGAATTTTCTGCTGCATTTGGCCCCATCTCTATTCCCTTTATTGTCTCTTCTCTCAGATCCCTTGGGTTGCCTGCGGAATTGTTAACAGGGTGGAGAGACTGCTGTACACCAAGCGATTCTTTCATGAAGACGACCCTGATGCGCGTCAGTTCTGCCCTATTACGTGTGTGCCCCAAGGTTCTCCTCTTTCGCCTATCTTGTTTTTTTGTTGCATTCATTGAACTCTTCAAAATATATACACGCGAACAACGTCTAGTGGTATACGCTGATATTACCACAGCCCTGTTCTCTGGACGCAGGTACAAAGACGAAGTCTCGTACATCATCCGATTCTTTTTAAGATTAAAAGACCAGTTAACCCGGTCCAATCCTTTTTAAACTCAGCCAAATCGCAGGTGGTTGTCTTCCATGGCGACCCTGCAACAAAGCAAAAACTTAAGAAATTAGCAATCTCTGCACTCTCCTTAATTTTGACTAATCAACTCCTTACTGTCTTCACGAGTCGAGTAAAATACCTGGGGTTCACCAATACGGTGACCTGGTCGGCGAAAGCGGACCTGGATAGATTTAAACGTATCCTGAAGAGAGCTAGATAGGCCCTGAAACAGGCCCAGCATCTGTCATTCAAAGGGAAAACCTAGGTGCGCCTCTGGGGCACTTGGGCTATCTCGGGATTAGTCTTTATTTCTAGAAAACGTCCCCCTGAGCAAAGGCTAAGGTTTCTCAAGCTCTTCGTCTCTCGTTTATCCAGCATAGTCCGCCTCGATTGGACTCTTCGAGGGTGAAAGACCCCGGGTCGTTTAGTCGGAAGGCGGCGTGTTGGATTGAGCGCTCAGATCCCGCCGGACATGATGCCATAAATTAGAGGACTAAACAGAACGAAATACGAAGAATATCTGACACATCTTCTTTTTATTCTTTTCTTTTTAATGGCAGTTATATCCCTGTGTATTAATTTTGTTTAAGAACATCTTTATTATTATGAAGTCAATGTGAGTAATTTGATGTGTCATTCTACTGATTTTTGCTTTACAGCAACATTTGTGGATTCAGATATTTTTAAACTCACCGTAATAAACCAAATAACTTAATCACTGTCAAATTATAAATACCATTTAAATAAAATCTCTATTTCAAATCTTCACCAAAACCGTGATTTCTTTATCTATTTAACACAGCTTTTATATTAGAGTTTTTTAAGATAAAGATTTTCTTAAATAACAAAACTTACTGATATATAACAACTAAAAAATAAAATAAAAAGGAACTTGTATCAAAAATACAGTAATCAAAAATTTAGCTAACGAGTCGCGATTCAGGTCTTCACCAATCTTTAAGGCCTCAGGTCCAGCGGGATCTGAGCCCCCCAGCCAATCCAACACGCCGCCCTTCGACTGAACCACTCGGGGTCTTTCACCCCCCCCCGAATAATCCAATCAAGGCGGACGATGCTTGGTAATCGCAAGATGAGGAGCTTAAGAAATCTTAGTCTTTGTTCTGGGGGACGTCCTCTTGAAAAGAAGACCAATCCCGAGATAGCCCAAGTACCCCAGAGGCGCACTTGGGTTTTCTCTTTCAATGACAGATGTTGGGCCCGTTTCAGGGCCCATCTAGCTTTCTTCAGGATACGTTTTAGTCTATCCAGGTCAGCTTTTGCTGACCAGTTCACCGTAATGGTGAACCCCAGGTAACTTACTCGACTTGTGAAGGTAGAAGTGGTTGATTAGTCAAGATGGAAGTTAGAGCTGAGAGTGCCAATCTCTTTAGTTTTTTCCTTGTCGCAGGGGCGCCATGAAAGACAACCACCTGCGATTTGGAGGAGTTTAAAACAAGGTTTGAAATGGGCAGTTGATCTTTTAATCTAGTAAAGAAACGGCTGATGTCAGAGACTACATCTTTGCACCTGCGTCCAGAGAACAGGGCTGTGGTATCATCAGCGTATACCACAAGATGTTGATCGCGTTTGAATTTTTTGTAGAGTTCAATAGAGGCAGCAAGATACAAGATTGGAGAAAGTGGGAGACTTGAGGTACACCTGTAATAGGGTAGAACTGACGTGCATCTGAGTCGTCTTCATAGAAGAATCGCTTGGTGTACAGCAATTTTTCCACCCTGTTAACAACTCTCGCAGGCAACCCGAGGGACCTGAGAGAAGTGATAACAAAAGGAATGGAAATGCGGTCAAAAGCAGCCGAAAAGTCAAGAAAGACAGCCACAGCAAGCTGATGACTGTTATCTTGACAAAACTGTTGCACTTCACCTATTGCTGAATGGACCGAGCGATCTTTTACATACCCATGAAAACCTGGTGGGATTAAATTTCGCCTACTTAGATGGTCGCGGATTTTACGCGCAAGCGCTTTTTCGTAAATGGAGATGAGGGAGTTTTGAATTGAAATAGGCCGCAGATCTTTGGGACATGTAATCGACTTCTTTTTAGGTAAAAATACTCGACGGCTAATATTGATGTTAGCAATGTCAGACGGGGACGCTAATAGCCTTGTTATGGCGACTTCCTTTCTCTGACTATCTGTCAAAAGCTGACAGACACGAGTGGAGAGTGGCGCGTGGGTTCTGGAGGTGCCCGGGAGTGGTCCCCAGGAGTTAAGGATATCTGCTACAGATTAGTCCCTACTCATGAAGTCACACCAAGGCGGGATTGGTTGAGGTGATTGAGTGGCTCCATAATTGTGTAGGGATAGTGAATTATTCAAAACTTTATCAAGGCCTATTCTACCAATCTAACCTAAAGCTCTATCCTTATAACAGACAAACTTCTCTTTTTTGAATATCTTCCAGAAGGAAGACTGAGAAGGGCAAAGTCGAGAAATGCTTGCCTTATCCCTATTCAGCTAGAACCTATATCTTGTGCTCCAGTATTCATTCGAGAGGGCTTGTCTGGCGGAAACAGAGAGATTAGGAAGGTGTAGCATTTTAGCTAGAACCTTGAGTTTTGTTGGAGTGGGATTGTATATGCGACCTTTATAGGTAGTCGATAGTATCGCGGTAGCTTGCGAAGAGAGGTAGGTATTAAATTCGGTCAAACTCTCATTCCCAATTCGGGGCAAGATTTGGATAGCTGCCTGAAAGAAGGCCACTCTGATGGGATCAAAGTGGAACCTTCTTCTCAGCAACGTATCTTCCTCTAACCGCCAACGAATTAGTTCATGAGAGGTAGTCTGTTGTTGGTGCGACTGCTCAGTGCAGAAAGGTTTCAACAACCCTTCGAGGGTCGTCGAGGAGTAAATTAGTTGTTGAGCAATGAAAGGTGGGATATGGTGGTTTGGGAATAAGATAGTCGTTCTGGCTCTGCGGTTTGCTGCATCAATCCAACGACCAGTTCTGTCGTTGAGGTCACCAAGTAACATGTCATAGCCACTACCCAATATACGATCCAGGAGGTCACGGTTCTTATGAATTTCTCCTGGCCGTATATAAATATTGGCTATGCTGATGCGTTTACCGTTCTTACGAAGTGATATAGCCAAACAAGATAGGGCTGGACAAGAATAGTTAAGAAGGAGGGAAGATCTTAAGGAGGATTTGACTAAGGTTATTAGACCTTGAGATGAAGATAAGTGAGGAGGGTTTATATACGGAGTGAAGTGGGTGTATATATGCTGATGGATAAATCGAGTAATGTCCTGAAGGATACCGATAGACCGCGTCTCCTGAAAGACTATAACATCTGCATCTCCACCAGATAAAAGGCTAAGGGCAGAAGCACCTCTCGAATTCCACTGAAGGATATTCAATGAAAAAGGCTCTTGATTACTTTGCATTGTGTTTGTTTTGCTGGAAGGGGATTGCCACATCCTAGACAGAGCTAGGGTGGAAGGATTGCCCCCTCCACCACTAGCGCCGCCCAGAGTGGGTACTTGCCCCCGGGCATTATCATCATTTCCCTTTGAGGCGCTTCTGTTCATGCCCATAAGCATTTTGCCGATCTATAAGGGGGAACAGCTTGGGCCGAAGCTCCTCGTTTCTTTGGATTTCCGAGCCGACGCCCCTCTTTTGTTTGTATCCCCATCGGTTGGAATCAGTATAACCGGATTGACGAACAGATTACAATTGTTTTCGCTACAAGCTCTTGTATTTTCTTTCTGAAAGTTTCGAACTTGAGGTTCATGATCAACATAGACTCGCAGTCAGAGGATCTATATGCCGACTTGGCGAATGTTTCAGGTGCAGATTTTAACGCACGGAACTTTGCAATATATTCCTTGAAGTGGGGGGGCACTTCCTTCCCCACGCAGGGTGAGCCCCGCCACAATTACAACACTTGATCCCATTAGAACATGGAAGAGCTGAGTCAATCGCGGGGTAGTCTATTTTTCCGCATTTCCCGCAGCTTGCCACCACACCGCAGCTGGAGGCCCAGTGCCCCCATTTTTGGCACCGGCTGTAATGCGGGTACGTAACCTTTTCTGCCGATATTAGTTTGAATTTGAGATTGAACCCTATGAAGGGGTTGCATTGTGATCTCTCGAGAACCTCTGCCTGCGCAAGGGGGCAGAACAGAATCCCACATTGATAGGAAGGCCATTACGGCCCGTAAGTGAACGTATATTGTGTATTTTGTAGGTTTTTGATAATGTAGCCAAATCATTTTCTTCCATAGAGGAATGCAAGTTATTAATTTTTAACGTCGCAAGTATAGGTTTCTTTACAAACGTCGCAAAACTGCTGTAGTTTTGATCAAAGTAATTTCCATAGTGATCAAGAGTATCTTCTGACGCGAATGATATTTTCACAGAGCTCTCGTAGTACTTAACAGAATTAAAGACTACTCTGTTGGGATATTTATTTTAAAAATCACGTAATAGTCTGTTATACAAGGAATGTCTTTCTATTGGTTGCAAAAGTGTAATAATGTCTAGGTTTTTTGTTTTGGGAATTGGGGGAAGTAATTCCCCCTCTCCTCTAACAGTAGAAAACTCACTAATCGGAAATTGGGTCGTTCCAAAGTCTTCTTTAGCCATCCTTCCTTTAATTCGAGCAGGAATTTCCATTGTTTTCTGTGTAATGCTTTTTTCAAAATTCTTTGATCGTCCGTCAATGCACTTTTTCATGAAAAATTCTTTTTTGCCCAAAAAATCCAGTTTTTTAGTGAACTCTTTATCAACAGATTCGCATTTGTGCCTTATCTAGAGAATTACGGTAAAATTTACACACGCAACAATACAGTAAATATAATTTATGCACCTGTTGAAAAGCCTTTGAGAGAGGCTAAACGTCGAAATAAAACTTTTGTTGCTTAGTGGTGTTAAACATAGTTTATATATAATAAGTGATTGATGAAACCGTTGTCCGGTATCTATTAAACATATATGCAGTGAAATATTGTTGATAGAACAAATCGGTAAGCAAGAATGAAAGCTAGCTGACGTTTCGTCCCTTACTGGGCTTTTTCAATTGTGAGTATCTATATTCAAGACAATTTAAAAAAAATAAAAAAAATCTGAAATCAAATCAGAAATGATTTCAATCAAATTTGCAGAATGTAAGACGAAAGTCTTTCATGAAATATAAATGCCAATAAAGCAGACGAGTCGGCTGATGGTCACCCAATATTAAAAGGACCGAAACGTGAAATGTAGGTATTGGATCAGTAGCTGATGAGGTTCACCAATACTGAAATGTAGCGTATTGCTGTTGGTGTATAGATAGAATAAAAACAGCGTTCAGAATAAAAAAAAATATTCAACAAGATTTCAATAGTAACAATGCCTGCACATGTATATCAACTTAAAATTATCAAAAATGTTCATCTTCAAATACAAATAAAAATTATAAATACTTTAAGTATAACCTATCATGTTTCCTATTTGTATATTTATAGTTTAATGCTTAATATTTTCTTTAAAATATGTAGGTCAAAATTGCAGTTTTATAAATCAAATAGTTAGCTAGTATTGTCGACGCGATATATAACTGTAACTCTACAGCGATGTATATAGCTGCAACTCTACATGTTGAGGTTTATTCCAGGAATATGAAATACATGTTTAATTGTATTCTTAATAGCCAACAAGAAGAGGAACGGCTCAATGGATCCCTTGGTGGACTCCTTCACATGATTTGAGAGGGAGGGTTGAGTTTGCCGAAACGGAGGAGTGCCTTGCACTTGTACATAAGGCCGTACTACGACTAGAACCGTGTAATGTTCTCACGGATCGCATCTCGTAAGTGTGCTCAGGACACTGAGTTAAAGACATTTATGAGGTCGATATTCACCCAGGTCCAGTTGTCGTTGGCGTGTTACTAGTGGAACGTCTAGCGTTGTGAACGATCCTTTCCACTGCGTTCGGGACTGCTACCACTAATTGTGTTGATAATAGTAGGCTGACGAAGCATTTGCGGAGTTGAAGACATATGCACTTCGAAAGAGACGACGAAGAGTTTCGCCAACGGCTATTTGTCTTATACACCGTCCTTTTTTGGCAATGCAATCAAGTTCGTGCCGGTGATGTAGGGCGCCACTTCAAACGGTTCGAGATCTGCAAGGAGATGGTTAATAAGATGAGTCAAATTCTCAGCTAGCGATCCGCCGCTATTGGCTCGTAACATATACTGGAGATGCTACCATCTTAACCCTAGGCAACCTGGTGCCGAGGGGAAAGAGTCGACCACGGCAAGGACTGGTTCGCGACTTATAATTATTGACTAAGACTGATTTTTCAAGCGCCGTTTTGTAATACTAGTGAATGAGAGTGGTTAATTCTGGCAGATGCTGTACGTAAGTGGATATACACTTTGTAGGAGTGTCTGTGCTTGTGCAGACGGGGTGAACATTCTGACTGAAATCAGGCGCTTGACTGCTTTCCCGTAATTTCCGTATTTAGCCAGGTTGACACAATCCAGTTCTGGCTTGCCGTTCGGTTGGCGATTTGCATTTTTGCGTGGCGTTGTTCTCACGGATGACAAATCCCGTGGGTCAGTCGTCGCGTAGGTTCTTATTGACTCGCAAATGTGCTTCTTGGCCTTATGTCGACCTTTGCATATTGCGAATAGTGAGCAATTTAAGCACGATTTTGCGAAGAGCAACAACTTTAAGCATGAACCGACATCTTCGATTTGGAGTTCGCGTTTGATGTTGTTACAGAAATGGGTGGCTGATATGATCCGTGCTATAAACGGTATGCATATGACCGTTGGTTATTTTTCGAGCCAGTATGATTGAAGACACGATAGATGTTTTGAATAGCATACTCTAACGGTTAGAATTGCTAACAGTGATTTAATGATGTCTGTGGTGGCTCTACTGGATTAAGCCTCTGGCATATGGTCGAAGCAGCTCTGAAGGAATCCCACGCCCAAACCTGGGCATCTTGAATCTCCAAAATTGTGTAAACTGAACAGTGCACAAGAGGTTAGGGAAATGTCTCTCCGGTATAGGTGACAACGACGCTTTCCTCCTTCCATTTGTGTGGTTAATTGGGCTATATTTTTACAATTTATGTAAATTACTTGTTGATATTTGTTCAAAATAGTTGTAGCACGCTGGAGATATCCACGATGACAGTTCTTTGCTTGTATGTAGAATCTTGTAAGTATTTATAACCAAAACAATTTTGAACCAGTTTTATGATATTTCTCTAAGTTTTTTTAAAGAAACTAATTGCCTCCCCTTTGAAAAGAGTGGAGACAAAAAACAACCCTGACGAAGCCCAACATCTACTATAAATGATTTAGACTTCCTACCGAATACACGAATACAACTCATACTTTGTTCATACAGAGAAGCAACATATACCCGAAGATAGTGTGGTACTCCACACTCCCTTAGTACCTCAGATAAATTACATGTTGACCGGCTGAATGCCTTCTACAAATCTACAAATCACATGTTGACCGGCTTAACGAACTCCCAAGATTGTTTGAGTGTATTTGAGATAGTACAGCGCTTACCCGTAGTTCCACGACCTGTACGAAAGCCGAATTGTTCCTTTTCAGAACTACCTTTGTGCATGGCAGTGCGTATTGCAGTTAACCATGCATTATGCACTAAATTCCTTTTAATAGAATTGATGTTTTATAGGGATACTCTTAAGTGTACAAATATATAAAATATAATTTGATGTTACACCTGCCCTGCGACACCCATTGATGTACTTATAAATAAATCACTGTTTTCTCCCATAAGAAGGCATAAGCACCAGGCAGCATTTTATACATTTACATCAGACCAAAAAATATAACCGAATTATTCACGCAATATTCAAAGTCGCTATGTATGCCGAGTAATCCTATGTGTGATGACAAACTATAACAACGGCAGACGCGTCTGCCGTTGTTATAGTTTCTAAAGGCACCTTAATACACGCTTAATCAGTGTTCAAACCTCGAACAAGTAAACTACCCTTAATCTGAATGATCACAGAGGATTTAGCATGCGCTCTGTGCATTCAGTATATATACTGTTTTTACAATTTTAGATTTTTTTAAAAGGTCGAGAAGACCGAAACGTCAAAAATAAATACTTTTATCTGTTGTTACAATTTTAGATTTTTTTAAAGGTCGAGAAGACCGAAACGTCAAAAATAAATACTTTTATCTGTTGTTAGTAGAGAATCAATATTCATTTATATATATCAATATATAAATATATATTTATATATTTATATATATATAATTTTATATCAGATTGTGTTAAACTGTGCTCCGGGAGCTAATAAGCTTCAGTTTCATAATCGTAGCTGTTGACAAAAACCGGAGTTCGATTACAAGTAGAGCAGACTTCATTATCACTCCTAGACGAGCTGATGGTAGCCGGCAGCATTCATCAGCAGGGTGAACTACCATCAGTCGTTTCGGCTGCCTTGTGATATATTAAAAAGGCATCTCCGAGAATTTGCTAACGTGGTAGCATGGACCTAGCCTCTTTTTACTAACCATGTGCTTTCCGGATCATCCTAATTTTATTCAGCAGGAATTTTACTTGTCGTTATTTGCTTTCTTACAGAATCCTTTGGAGGATACATTGTTATAATTTTATATCTGACTGTGTTAAACTGTGCACCGGGAGCTAATAAGCTTCAGTTTCATAATTGTAGATGTTGGCAAAAACCGGAGTTTGATTACAAGTAGAGCAGACTTCCTTATCACCCCTAGACGAGCTGGACTATGTATCACTCCTAGACGAGATGAACTATATATCATTAAGATTGCATCAAAGATGCTTGATAACAAGCATATATATGTTGTAGACTTGATACCAAATAGTGGTTTCATTCAGTAATCTTTAATTAAATAAATACAAGGAAACAAGATAACAAACATAAGTAAGTTCATATTATCCCATATCATAACACTCTCCCCTTCCCCATTCGTAATCATCCAAATACTTGGGAGGTTTCTTATTTCGTTTGCTTCTCTTCAATAGTGGTTCCTTGTAATTGTCTGAATTCGGCACGTGTTAATCGTTGAACGACGATTCGTTAATGTACTCATCTTGGGGAATATACTATTTCGCCTCAGCAGCTGATTCATTATAATGGAAGGGAGAATGAAGACTTCCATTCGAATCCACTTGATTTTCTTCGCTTACCTCCAGCGTTTCTCCCGCAACATCTGCAGATCTATCAACTTGATCTTGGGGATATCGAGCTAGCTTTCTGACGGACACGTTAACTTCTTTACCGCTAGCTGTTTGAACTAGGGCATAATGGCCATTGGTCTGTAATAATTTCACTTTAGAACATCGTGGATCACTTTTCGTATAAGATCATGACGCATCAAAATTGTTTGTCCACTGCTCATCCAACTGCGTACCTTAGATCCGTTTTTCGAATTACGCTGAAAACAGAATAGGCGATCATGAGGGGTCTCTCCTGTGACAGTGCACAACAGCGTCCTCAAGGCAGATAGGGCAACCGGCAGAACAAATTCCCAATCATTTGTTGACTTCTTAGCGGTGCGTAAAGCGAGTAAAATGTTTTTTTAGATAATTCCTACGTAACGTTCGGGCTGCCCATTACCTCGTGGATTGTAAGGGGTACGTAGACTACAAATGATTCCCCGAGAGTTGAGATAATGACGAAATTCAGTAGATTGGAAACATAATTCATTGGATTGATAACCAATGAATATAGATGGATATTAACGACGAAATTCAGTAGATTGGAAACATAATTCGCTGGATGGATAACCGAAAATACTAAATATACGATATAGTGGGTCGATTACAGACAAGGACGAGCAATCCGGACACGGAAAAGCGAAGGGAAATCTCGAAAATTCGTCAATAACACACAAAAGGTAGTGGTTATCGGTCCTAGATCGAAGTGGCCCTTAAAATCAATACTCAATCTTTTGAAAGGTTGCGTTGCCTTGATAACATGTTTTGGGACTGGTTTAAAAAAGCTTGGCTTGAACTCTGCACACACGAGACAGGATGAAGTGGCATTTACGACTTCTTTATTGTCATATGGCAAATTATGTGAGCGGACATAATGCAACAATCTGGCTATTCCCGGATGACACAGGCTTTCATGTATTATTTCAATTCTCCAGTACAGTCGCTAGTTGCACATGTAATTCTTGACATTGCATCAGCTGCTTTGTTGGCCTTGCCTGGTCTATATTTGTTTGCAAACTTGTACGGCGCCAACTCTAATCTCCAACGAGCAACCTTGTCGTTTTTGATTCGGTTTGCTGAATTTTCATTGAACATAAAGGCAACAGATCTCTGAATAGTAACCACGTCGAAAATTCTGCCCATCATAAAGTGTTTCCAATGTTTAAGGGATTATACTATTGCAAAAGCCTCTTTTTCGACGCTTGACTGTCGTAATGATGATTTAGGTAAGCTTCGCGAATAAAAAGCGATCGGCTGATCATCCTGACTGAGAACAGCGCCAATGGACGAATAAGAAGCGTCGATTTCTACCGTCAATGGAAGGTCTGGATTGTAAGCGCAAAGAAATTATTTAGAAATTTCCATCTTCAGTTCGTTTATTCTCTGAATTATACTCTGATCTAAGAGAAATTGGCTACAATCAGCCAAAGGTTGAATTTTCGTCGAAAAGGTGGAAATCCATTTGGCATAATAAGCCAGTAATCCCAAAAGTCGCTTCAAAGTTGTGTTGTTTTCAGGAATAGGATACGACATAAGAGGACGAATACGATCGGTATCGGGCTTCACACAACATTGACAAATTGTATACCCAAAGAAGTTTAGTTTGGTGTTTCGAAGATTTGATTTCTCTTTCGCAAGCTTGATATTCAATTTATAGATGACATCGACGAATTTGGTGAATCTTATGTTATGTTCGTTATAATCATGACCGCAAATAATGTCGTCCAAATAGGAGAACACTCTTTCTAATTTGTACTTTTCGATAATATTGTTCATTACGCGTTAAAACACTGAAACTGCGTTAGTTAATCCGAATGGGATCCTGCGAAATTGATACAATCGTCCCTCTGTTTCGAAGGCAGTGTATTTATTGCTTGTCCTCTTTCAGTAATGTAATTTGATGATAAGCATTAGATAAGTCGACAGTAGAGAACACTGAATGTGATGCGATCTTTGATATCATATGCTCGATATTTGGCAGTGGATAAGCATCTAGCGTTGTAAAGCGATTGATTGCGCGGGAGTAGTTCACTACCATTCTACTTTTGCCATTTCGATTTGTAACGACTAAGACTTGTTCTCTCCAAGCAGAACGACTTCCTTCGATAATGTCAGCTTTTAGGAGTTTATCTATTCACTTCGGATAAATACGAACTCTAGTTTTTGGCAACATCTACGATTATAAAATTGAAGCTTGCTAGCTCCCGGTGCACAGTGTCATACATTCTACGATCAAATTATAAAAATGTATCTTTAAAAGATCCTGTGAGAAAACAAGCAAAGCCAGCAATTAAATCTCCCCCGGAAGAAAATCAGCATGATCCATTTAGCACTTGGTTAAGTTACCGCGAAAGCAAATTTTCGGAGATGCCTTTTAAATATATGACAAGGCAGCCGAAACAACTGATGAGTGCTGATGGTTACCATCAGCTCGTCTAAGAGTGATAAGGAAGTCTGCCCTGCATGCAATCGAACTTCGGAATTTGGCAACATCTACGATTATGAAACTTAAGCTTGTTAGCTCCCGGAGCGCACTGTAACCCATTATACAATCAAATTATACGTCTAATATGGGCATCATCATTGCTCACATTTTCCGGCTTGTATTGTTCGGCCATATCATCCTCGACGACTTCAAGAAATAAATTATTATTTTGATTTTGGAAATTACACAAATTTTTATCCGATGTTTTGATGATGTTTCACGTATTTTATTCGTTGATATTTTAATGGTACGTTGATAATATGTAGTGCTGGATCTGCATATGAGAATATCCGTAGTTTATCTAGTTTGAGCTCGTCTTACTCAATAATTACATGAGATTTGTGACAGTGGAAACATTCTATCGAATCATATGTTTAGGCATAATTAATTATCCACACTAGACAAATTCGTTTAAATAAAAGAATTTATTCGGTCATACATAATATCGGTCATATACAGTGACCCTTTTCAATAAAAAGAAGAATATTGATTTTTAATATTCTATCGAATATCCAAAATTAATATTCTTCTTTCATTTTGGAAATGAGAAGTATTAGTATGCTTAATAAGAGAAACAAAAGCTTGCAAAATAATATTTACTGGGAATTAAAAATTAGTTGTTTTATGCGACAAGCAGGAGCGTATTACAATAACAATTTATTTATTATGACAATATCAGTTTATTTTATATTAATGAAAAATGAACCCGCTTTATCATCGGGTGCCCCTACGTCTTTCGACAACTCGACCTTGCGACTTTAACGTGTGTTTGCAAAGATGGTAATAGAGAGTACGTGCTCTAGATTTATACCCCGTACATATAGTTTGCAATGAGCACGCCTCTACCACTTGGCCATTAATAATTATATTGTTTGTAGTCGACATTTATATTATTTATGCAACGTTCCTATTGTTGATTTCATTCTTATTATCCTCGACTTGCCACTTTAATTTTGATAGCATAACTTTAATAGCTTATAAACACAGATTAAACTTATGGTAGATTAAACTTATTAAACTTATTAAACTTATTAAACTTATTAAACATTGAGACGAGACATGCCTACATTTCGTCCTTTGCTTATCATTTCTGCCTCTTGAATTCTTTAACCCCGATCTACTAGCCTATATTTTATTAATTTAAACAAAACTTGCCATATCTAATGTGTGTGGAGAATACTATTTTCCGTAATTTTTATCCACTTGAGTGTTCATTTCACTATTTGTTTTTCCAAGTTCTTTTTAGATGATTGAAAATCAAAAGCTGTCTGAAATGACAGCCAGCTACCCTTCCATTTGTAGATAGACGTCTCGTGCATCAAAATATGGAGATGTATTCATACATCACAGATTTTCCGTGATTTAAAAACTACGAGAAAGAAGATGGAAAAATTTTCTCTCCTGCAGTTTTGGACACATAATGTAATTACTGTCCAACTCGGTAGGAAAACACAATAAATGTAAATTAAAATAAAATCAAAAAAGGGCCAACAATTTTTTTGGCAGCAAAACTCATGAAAAATCAATTTTTAACTATATATTTAACTAAATGGGCTTTCTGCCGTACGCTAAATATACAAATCTATGCAATTAGATTAAGAACATCCGTTTTGTGAAATGACGACAAAAATGACGATAAATAATAACTATATTATTATAGGAACGAAGAAGAAGAAGAAAAAAATATTCTTTATTTGATTAAAATTCTATATTTCGATAGCTCCTCTATCATCATCAGGATTACAAAAAAAATGTTTCATATTTTTTTGTAATCCTGATGATGATAGCAGGAGCTATCGAAATATAGAATTTTAATCAAATAAAGGATATTTTTTCTTCTTCGTTCCTATAATAATATATACAAAATGGAAGAAGATTGTGGATTTAGTATTTATTAATAAATAATAACAAAAACTAAAACCGAAATTAAAATATTTGTTGTTTACAGGTAAATTTTGAAAGCATTGATTAAATGTGTTCGATTTTTAGCAAGTTATTTACGAATGTTCACATTCTGATAAAATATTTGTTGTGATTCATTTATTAATTTCAATTTACTTAAAATGTCAAATATCCTCGCAAAGCGAGTAATTCTCGCTTTGAAAAAAGCGAGAATTAAAGTAATTCTCGATTTAAAAAATAAATAACAAAAAATGTAAAAATGACAAAGCGGAAAATGTGGCACTGCAGTGTTAATCAAAAAATATGTCGAAAGTAATTAGTCAAGAAAAAGCCTAAAGATCTCGTACAAAAATATAAGATTTTTACCTTCACTAATTCAATCTGCAATTGAATTTCGATCGAGTCAAAAGACAATTTCTTTCCCCTATAGATTTTTTTAGATCTATAGTCAAGTTGATCGTTTTTATTTCGTAGTCCATTTTCTTTTCATTTACCTTTTTGTTTTTCGAATATGTATTTTACTAGCAGTGGCTTTATTCTATACTTGATTTATACTTCATTTATTCTTGTTATTTTCTATACATTTTACTACTCTTTATTTTGTAAAGAGATAAACGAAGATTGCAGTAGACGGTTCATCGCAAATACTTCATTTTAATTTGGTATTGTAGATCAGTATCAATAAAAACACTGATTTTTTTAATTAGTTAGTGTATATTGATCATTCTATAATATTCCGAATTAAAAAAAGATCAGCAACATCAAATATTTTCAAACACTCATTTAAATGTACAACAATATCAAGAAATGGTATGTGTACGAAATCACAATACTTCATTTTAAGGATTTTATTTGATATATATATATTAAAAAACAATTTTTAGAATCAACTAAATTAATTTTGCTGCAACGTTTCGTGTTTAGATTCACTGTATTTGCAAGTATGATTAGAAAAGTCTGTCAATAAACGATACTTTCCCCGTGCTTTAATAGCCTTGTTTAAATAAAAACAGCAAAGAAGCTGTGATGTACATTGTCTTTCAAAATTCTTATAGTCAAAAAACGTATAAATTAAGCATAAACACCAAAAAGCGATATATGCATATATTTGTAAAAAGTAATTATTACTTTATTGTTCAAGGCGTTTAAAAACATCGAGAGGAATGTTCCTCTCAATGTTTTTAAACACCCTGGATAATTGAGGAGGACATCGAAAGTATCATTGAACAATAATATTACTTTATTGTTATTCTTAAATTTCGTTAGAAACTTTATAAATTTTATACAATTTTTTTTATTTTATGCCAAGTACATACAGTTCTGCTGTTCAACAAGCTGTATATCTTAACGTAGTAGTAATCACTGATATATGTTATTGCAGTACTCATTATTTTTTATAAGTACTTTAGGAATATTTGTTAAGGAAATTTATTATAGCTCTTCTACTAGAAATTATCGATATTCACCAAAGATTTCGACAGACTTTGTCATTTCTAAATCGTAAATAACAAATTATATTCTATAATAAATTACAAAATTAATTTTTTACATTTCGCTTTTAACATTTTGAATTAATCATTAATTTACACATTAATGATTGTTATAATTGCATTGCAATTTTTTGAATAATTACAATGTAGTTTTCTAAATTCAATTTATGTCTAAGGTAAGCTAGGTTTAATTTTACTTTATAACAATAGATTGATATTTTTCAGTGAAAAGAAATAATAATATTTCTTTATAATATTTCTTATAATATATCATAGTAAATATTAATATATAATAATTGTCTATAATGTTTTTATATTATTTATAAATTTGTGAAATACATAATTTTTTTAACACGATAATATTTTTTTCCGCATACATTTCTTTATTAATTTTATCAATTGATTTTTATCATATAAAAAAATTCCAAATTTAAGCAACAGCCAGTTTTGGTTAATTCATATGGTTATATCCCTCAATGCATGAAACTACTTAAAGTTCCGAGCACTGAAGCAGCATTTCCGATCTGTATTATCTGGCTTACGCGCTGGATCAGATACGAACCGGCTTGAAGGTCTCTGCAGTGACGGCGCAGTAATTTTCCAAGCACTGAGAAGAACGCTGATGCGTTCGTCCCATCGCGCCTAACGTCTCAATAGCGATTTGGCCGAAATTATATCCATTAGATTCCATGGAAATATATTTTTGTCTTTTCCTGTCTTCGTCCTGGTTTGCTAAAATGCCGGATCCCACTATTGCTTAGGCTAAACGGCTGGCAGATAAGGGGTCGATGCAGGTGAAGTCCATAAAAAATAAGTCATACGCAATATTCTTTAATTTTTAATATCAAACAACATATTTTGCAAACGTTGAGCCATGTATAGATTCCATAAATATAATTATAAAAGGACAGGATACGAGTCCCATTTCTATTCAGCCATGATGTCTCTTTCATATGTCTGAAGATCATAATAACAGGAAACCCGAATAGTGTACCCATTGCGGTTGCTTGATTTTGTAAATAATACTAACCATTAAAAATGTAAGTAAATTATTTCTTAAGATGTACTTTGCTGATTTTAAAATCAGCAAAGCACTTTACAACATTTATTTATTGTGATAGAGGTGTTAGTGCCCTTTCAATAGGGATATTTGCATATCCCTATTAAATAAAATAGATTCATTTAGCCAAGACGGCCGATCAACCTCGAAATTTTAAATAAAACTTGAGCTAGAGTAAATGTAAATAATAACATGAGTATTCGGTCAAAGCCTGTAGGTAGTTATCAAGAAAGATGCTATGTTGGTGTTCCAATACCACTGACTATTATGTTCCCAAGTATCGTTTCTCGGCTTATGTACTTTATGAAGCAAATAAAAACTTCCCAATCGTGGTCGCTTTTGCTTTCACTATGATTCTACCTTAAACAAAATTCCAAGAATGATCAATTTTAGGCCTTAAAAAATAAACCAATGGAAATGGAGATGCTACTAAAAAGGCCTATCATTTACCTCCGTATCATTAAATCCACAAATAAATACAGGTAAAAATCGAATACAAGAAAATGACCCGGAACACGCGCGATTTCAAAATTCAAAATATTAAGCCTGTGAACGACGCTGTTGCTGCTGTATAAACTTGGAAACGAGTAATTTATTAAACGTTCAATAAAATATTCGCAATACCATTGTAGGAGTGATATATTTCTAAACTGCAATTAATGTAATACACATCAATAGGTTGGTGAGACCGCTCGCTATTTACGCCTAAGACAAACGAATCGATATAGCGATAGAACAAAAAATATTAATGAGATGAAATACTAATACATGAACATTAACATCACGAAGGTATATATACTTTTAATATTACTATTATCAAAGAAAGCTCAAGAAAATGAAATGACAGGTGATCCAAAAGCATCAATAGGCGTCATATGTTTACACCAAATATAGCTGATAGTGTATAGTTTTTCGAAATTTAAAAATATTTTATAACTCAAAGTAGGAAAGAGCAAAATTTAAAGATAAATGCCTGAAAATCATTAAGATTTTTTCGTAATTGACTGATTTGCAAATACATTGTAAATGTGGGAAATTTGTGTTGTAAATTGAACACCTGTGGTTTACACACGAAACGTTGTGGGCCCTGATAAAGGTACAGCGTCTGTTATTAAGATATAAAGTTCAGGTGCGTCTTTGGTTTACTTATGTCATATCGGGACTAGTCTTCTTTTCAAAAGGACGCCCCTGAGAAAAGATAAAAATTTCTCAAGCAACATTTATAGAGACTACCGACAATCGAGATTTGCGATTGAGACGTTAGGTGTGTGGCAGACCCTGAGTGGCACAATCACACGATGTAACGTTGATGCAAGCTTGCGGGATCTCATTCCTCGAAGATTGACGAGTGACTTTATGCGGGAGAAGCTAAATTAAACTACTTTATTTTTTCAACTATGTTTCTTTTCTTTTTATTCCTTACATGTTATATTATTAATAAAATCTTTATTATCACAAACAATTTCAAAATAAACCTATTTTTATTCCCTTTGGCGTCGATTTAAATTTCAACATAAGCTATTTTCATTACTGTTACTGGCAATTTTTACTATAATAATAAAGATTTTATTAAATCACAAAACATTAATGAGAAAAAAAGTAATAACAGTCAGTTAATGAGTGTCAGTTAAAGACGGAACCACAGTTCATTTGTTTCTTGCAGTCTTCCCATTCTTCATGGCATCAAATCCATGGGGATCTGAGCCCCCAACCGATCCAACACCCTGCCTTCCGACTGAACCACCCGGGGTCTTTCACCCCCCTGAAGAATCCAATCGGCGCGGACTATGCTGGGTAAACGAAAGACGAGGAGCTTAAGAAACCTTAGCCTTTGCTCTGGGGGACGTCCTCTCGAAAAGAAGACTAATCCCGAGATAGCCCAGGTGCCCCAAAGGCGCACCTGGGTTTTCCCTTTCAACGACAGATGCTGAGCCCGTTTCAGGGCCCACCTAGCTTTCTTCAGGATACGTTTGAGTCTATCCAGGTCAGCTTTCGCCGACCAGTTCACCGTAACAGTGAACCCCAGGTATTTTACTCGACTTGTGAAGGTGGGAAGTGGTTCAGAGGCAAATATGGAGGAGAGCGCAGAGAGTGCTAATCTCTTAAGTTTTTTCTTTGTAGCAGGTGTGCCATGAAAGACAACCACCTGCGATTTAGCTGAGTTTAAAATAAGATTGGATATGGGTAACTGGTCTTTTAATCTTAAAAAGAAACGGCTGATGTCAGAAACTACGTCTTTACACCTGTGTCCAGAGAACAGGGCTGTGGTGTCATCAGCATACACCACAAGACGTTGTTCGCGTTTAAATATTTTGAATAGGTTAATGGAGGCAGCAAGATACAAGATTGGAGAAAGTGGAGAACCTTGAGGCACACCCGTAATAGGGTAGAACTGACGCGCATCAGGGTCGTCTTCATAGTAAAATCGCTTGGTGTACAGCAGGATCTCCACTCTGTTCACAATTCTCGCAGGCAACCCGAGGGACCTGAGAGAAGAGATCACAAAGGAAATGGAGATGCGGTCAAATGCAGCAGAAAAGTCAAGGAAAACAGCCACAACTAAACGATGGCTATTATCCCGACAAAACTGTTCCACTTCACCTACTGCTGAATGGACCGAGCGACTTTTAACGAACCCATAAAAACCTGCAAGGATCAAATTACGCCTACTCAGATGGTCGCGAATGTTACGCGCAAGTCCTTTTTCGTAAATCGACACGAGGGCATTTTGAATCGAAATGGGTCGCAGATCTTTAGGGCATGAGCAGGATTTTTTCTTAGGAATAAAAACACGCTTACTAATATTGATGCCTGCTACATCGGATGGAGAGGCTAAAAGCATTGTGACGGCCACCTCTCTTCTCTGATCAGCTGTCAAAAGCTGACAGACCCGAGAAGAAAGTGGAGCGACGGATTTGGAGGTGCCCGGGAGTGGACCCCAGGAGTTAAGGATATCCGTAACAGATAGATCCCTACTCCTGAAGTTACACCAAGGCGGGATTGGTTGAGGTGATTGAGTGGCTCCATAGTTGTGTAGGGCTAGTGACGCCTCTAAAACTTTATCAAGGCCTACATTCCCTATCCACCCCAATGTTCTATCCTTCCAGCAAACAAACTTTTCCTTCTTGTAAATCTTCCAAAAGGAACACTGAGAAGGATTAAGACGAGCAATGCTTGTCCTATCCCTACTCAGCTGGAACCTGTTTCTAGTGCTCCAGTATTCATTCGAGAGAGCCTGTCTGGCGGAAACAGAGAGATTAGGGAGGTTAAGCAGTTTCGCTAGGACCTTGAGTTTCGTCGGAGTAGGATTGTATATACGATATTTATAGGTTGTCGATAAAATCGCGGTAGCTTGCGAAAAG
The DNA here is from genome assembly GCA_012934845.2 of Pomphorhynchus laevis. NCBI lineage: Eukaryota > Metazoa > Acanthocephala > Palaeacanthocephala > Echinorhynchida > Pomphorhynchidae > Pomphorhynchus > Pomphorhynchus laevis. The sequence goes on along the minus strand of WNNJ02001567.1, from coordinate 11,589 downwards.
AGGTAGGTATTAAATTCGGTCAGACTCTCATTTCCTATTCTGGGAAAGAGTTGGATAGCCGCCTGGAAGAAGGCTACTCTGATCGGATCAAAGTGAAACCTCCTTCGAAGCAATATATCTTCCTCAATTCTCCAACGAATTAGGTCATGAGAGGTGGACAATTGCTGGCGCGACTGCTCCGTGCAGAGGGGTTTTAACAACCACCTCGAGTGAAGCAGTAAAATGTCGAGGATAGAATTTGTTGATGTGCAGTGAAAGGTAGGGGACGGTGGTTTGTGAATAAAGTAATCGTTACTGGCTCTGCGAAGTGCTGCGTTGATCCAACGACCAGTTCTGTCGTTGAAGTATCCAAGTATCATTTCATAGCCGCTATCAATAATACCATCCAGGAGGTCACGGTTCTTGTGAATCTCCCCAGGACGTCTGTAGACATTGGCTAGACTGAGGCGTTTACTGTTCTTACAGAGTGAAACTACCAAACAAGACATGGCTGGACACGAGTAGTTAAATAGGAAGGAGGACCTTAAGGAGCACTTAACTAAGGTCAAGAGTCCTTGAGAAGAAGAGGAGTGAAGTGGGGTTATGTACGGAGTATAGTGGGAACTGATATGCTTTGGGATAAGTCAAGTAATGTCCTGGGGAAGACGAATAGACCGCGTCTCCTGAAGGACTATAACATTTGCATATCTACGAGATAAAATTCTAAGGGCAGAAGCACCTCCCAAATTCCACTGAAGGACATTCAGTGAAAAAGGCTCACGAGTTCTCTGTATTGTGATGGATTAGTTGGATGGGGGATTGCCTACCTAGACAGAGCTAGGTACAGGAAGGTTATCCTTCCCGCCACTAGCCTCGCTAGGGGTTCGGTACTTGCCCCTGGCCAATATCTTTATTTCCCCCTTTATTGCTCTTGAGGAGCTTCCCGATCTTGATTGGAAGGGGACGGGATGGGCCGAGCCTCCCCTTTTCTTCGATACAGGAATATTCGGTTGTGCTGGCACTGTAGGATTCGTGTTAACGGCCCCAATGACCATCACGATGAAATTTTCTAGCCTCTTGTGTGATGCTTCTTTTTTTAGGTCCATCAATTTAGTGATCTCAGAATCGTCCATCCGCTGTGGACCTGCGATGTTTGAATAGGAGGTGGATGTTTTTGTTTTGGACGGTCGAACAAATTGAGCTTTGTACGCCTTAAACTTGAGACAGGACCTGCGCCAAGCCGGATAACTTCCTCCGCAGTTTGTACACGATGGAATGGCCTTGCAGGAGTCGTTGGAAGAAAGGGAAGAACATGTGGCGGATCCACACGAACCAAATGTGGGCGTCTTATTGCAGCTCGAGGCCCAGTGCCCCCATTTGTGACATCGGTTGCAGTGGGGGTAGGGGAACTCGTCAATGTCCACAATCGAAAAGTGAAGATTAAATCTCATGAAAGGGTTTGATGCCGATTTAGAGAGAATTTCCGCTCTGTCGACAGAGGCGGAACAGAATCCTACCTGTATAGGGTTACCATCCCTACCCAGTAATTGTCGTAGATTGGAAACCTGGAATCTGTCCATAAGTACTTTTTTATCTTCGTCTTCTAACGAGCAAGGAAGGTTATTTATTTTTAATGACGCCATAATAGACTTAATAATTATATCCCCTTGTTCTTTGAGATTATTTGAGAAGTCAGAATAAGTAGTTAGTAGGTCTGAAGATACAAAGGAGATTTTAATCTCCCACTGGAAAAAGTTTTACTTTGTTGAAAAGAACTCTGTTCTTGTAAATTTTAGCAAAATCTCGTAAAAAATGTTGTATAATTGATCTTTAGCTATAGGTTTTGTAGGCTTAATGATGATTAAGTTCTTCATTTTCGGGATGGGGGGGAAGTTCCTCCCCATCATTTGATGAACACAAAAAGTTACTGACCTTAAAAGTTGGAGTTATCGTTGTAGAAGTATCGAAACTCACCATGTTCTCTCCTTGGAAATTGTGAAAATATTTATTGGAAATTGTAACCTTTGAAGGATGTGACTGCATGTTTTGTTCGCTAAATCTTTGTAAATAAATTTTGTATTGTTATTACGAAATTTTTACTAAATTATATAAGTTGGCAATATTATGAACACTTGTTGTCTTTGTGGATTTTGGTTATTTTTATCGAGTGCTGGAAAAACAGGCAAATTAACACATGTAAATGTGTCAAAGCTCCATATAATGTTATATTCATCCTATTGAATGCATGAGTGCAGATAACGATTTCGATCATTACAACTGTCATACTATCAAGAGAGCATTAACGCCTTTCAGGCAATAAGTACCATCTCCGTTAATAGATTTTTATGGACGGTCTTTTACATAATCGATAACAATAAAGCACATAAATAAACCGATAGATTACAGCTACAATAATATTATAAGTAAACACCGCAATAGCTAATCAATAATTTTTATCAGGCAAATACTTGACAGTAGTGATCGTAGGCCACATCTTGAAAATATTACCATTTTATAAATTTAAGTTATGAAATTCTTTCTGAGATGGACACACATGTTACACAAAACTGTAGCATAACGTATAATCAAAATATATAAATCTGAATATTATAATAATTAAGAAGTCAACTGACTTAAATTAATAAACTTAAATCAATTAATAGGAATCTATTAACTTAAAGTATACTTTGAGTAACTTACTGTATACTTTAAATTACATGCATAAAATGTTAAAAATGTCGATTATTTGTTGTAAGTTCTTTAGGTGATAGGGTCGATAAATTTGATATAATTTTTAATTTGTTTCTTATTTTATCTCAAAAATAATGACGTAACGACTAGTTGTTTAAGCTTGTGAATGCAGTAAATATAGATCTTTTTTAACAGCGGTATCATAAAAATATTAAAAAAAATTATCCGATACTGAATTACACACTGAAATAATAAAATTAGGTTTTATGGATATATAAAACATAATTACAAACGAAACTTAAAACCATTTACTCTTATGTTTTAATTAACATAATAGTTATATTCTAATAATATAATAATAGTTAAATTTTATTTTCATGACGAAAATAAAATTTATTTAAAATTTGAAGTCGGCGGAATTCATCATCGAAAAGTTCTGTTAAATCGATGTAATTGTTTCTGGATGCGTTGTTAATGGTATTGTTATGTCTCGTCATAATTCATTGTTCTCAAATGCTGGCGAATGCAAAGCTGCGGTCAATTCACCGATGAAACGTTAACCGCTAACTTTACTGATGAAACATTAACCGCTATTTGACAGCATAACCGTATGTATAAAAACTTATTTTGTTCCGTCGTTTTGCAGCAGTAAAAAACGTCGATTGTTAAATTTTGTCTTTGCTCGTGTAACAAGTTCTTACTTCATTTTTGTATTACATTATTTATAAGAATTTTAACAATAATTATGTAATTAAAAGTCTTTATATTACTATTGATAAATTGATATTATTTATAACTTTATAAGTAATCACATTGACTTAACGATTAGCAATACAGATTTATTGATGTTTCAGCCAAGGCTTTTTTCAATCTAAAATATTAGCACAGCATACATTAAAAAGATAGCGAAGGAAAAAGACAAAAATAATAAAAGCAACTGAAATTAAGTAATATCTCTCCAAGTAAATGAGAATCCGTCGTTTAAACCATATGGATCATCTGATCTTAATTTTCTAATTAATGTAAGCTCCAGCTCTTTTTAAAAGGACGAAAAACTTTGTCTAATCAAGAGGACGAAAAACGGAGAAAAGTACGGGAGCTTACTTTAATTGTAAAATTAAGATCATATGGTCCATATGGTTTAAATGACGAGTTCCCGTTTACTTGGAGAGATATTACTTAATTTCAGTTGATTTTATTGTTAATTTTTCTTTGCTATCTTTTTAATGTATGATGTGCTAATATTTTAGATTAAAAAAGGCTTCGGCCGAACTGCACTAAATATGTATTGCTAATTGTTGAGTCAATTTGATTACTTTTAAAGTTATATATGGCTGAATTCGTAAACCAGAATCCTCAACAGCGGCCTTTTTCGGTTATTGAAGTTGAACAATTACATTAAACATAAAAGTTGCCGAATGAAAGAAATCAAACAAACTTAAACGTATATCAGCCGGAATAAGGTAGTATATCGTAACGATGTAATAATACAGCATAATATGCAAGATCCTCGCAGAGACGTAATAAGTGTGAGCTAAAGAGCTTCCAGGATACTCCATTTCGGAGTGGTGAAATTCCCTTGCATTCGTGAGTCATCTTCCATGCACTGATACAGACATAACTCATGAAAGTCTTACTTCACTTTTTAGGCCGTGTCAAAAATCTTCAATCATTGTGTCTTTGCTTGGAGGTGAGGAGGCAGAGTCGGTACCTAAAAAACGCAAAATATCTGCAGTATCTAACTTATTCGTTGTCCAAAGATGGTTTAGGAAATAGATGCGTTTATTTTTGTTAACTTTTAATTTCTTTAAGTTGCGATTTTTCCACAGAACTCTATACAAAAAGGTTTCCACTACCTCCAAGGTTAGCATAATACCTTATACTCCCCAATTCTTTTTTGTTATTTGTTCCGCAAGTTTAACAACAAATTGAATTCGCTGTTCCGGCGGGCGATTTCTGGCATAAAATACCATACCGGAACTACAAAAGGCTTTGGCAATGTTTCTCGCCTCCCAAAAGTTTGCTAACCAACCAAGAGCCTTTGAGGCTAAGTTCAGTCCTTTCTTATACAATTTACATGCACAATGAAGATCCTTCCTATGAGATAATGTAGGAGAGAAGTAGCTCACAATAATTCTCAGATGTCTTTTTCTCTAATTCTAAACAGCTTATAACGTTCAAATGCCGATTTCTTTCTAACTTTATAGAACAAATGTTTGCATTTCCCACTATTAAGATGGAGACCCAAAAGCTCCGCTCTCTCGGAAATCTTATCAATCGTTTCTCTTATAATTTTTTTCATTCTAGCTGCATTTGTGTATCTTTTAAAGGCAATTGAAATATCATCAGCATAGGTCACAATGTGTATTTTACCAGCCTTTTGCAGACCTTCTGTTAATTTTATTGTAGCCAGTAAAAAAGTATGGGTGAGAGTGGCGATCCATGCGGTACTCCCTTATCCAGAAATAGAAATGGGCCATCTCCATCAATCGGTTTTGCAGATCTTCCTAAAATGCATGAAGTAATTCTCTGTACTAAAACTGAGGGAACTTCAAATGTATCTAGAGCCTCGAAGATGGCTTCATGCTCAATGTTATCGAACGCCGCTGAGAAGTCAAGTGAGTATAATATCATCCCTCCGTAGTTACAACCAGCCATGAATTCCTGTAGTGAACGTACTGCTAATGTGGAGTCCTTGTGAGGTTGAAAGCCGTAGTTATTTGTTGGGAATATTTGTCTATCTAGGCAAAATTCCATCACTTTCCTAGATAATGCCCTCTCATAGATCATAAGAAGGCTGTTCGACAAAGTGATTGGTCTGACATTCTTTGGACTGGAAACTCTTAGACCTTTTGGAATGAAGATATTGTTGCCCTGACCAATCAGTATCCAATCCTCATCATTCTGATCTAGCATATTGGAAGCAACCAACTTTCTGTTGTCAAGATTTTAGTAGTTTAATCGCCGCTGCCGGTACAAAGATACCATTCGAAGATATCTTAGCTAAATGTGGCCAGGCTCTAATCAAATCATCCACTGAAATATCATCGCCACTAATTCTCCGGTTCAACAAAGAAGAGCATGGAGGTAACTTAGGGGCAAGTCTCGAGCAGTTTGCAATATGAGTTTTCTTTAGCATCATAAGAACTGATTCGCAACCTTCTTTTTTATCCACTCTGTTGCAAGATCCTTCCAATTTTTGAATTTATTACCTTTAATTACGTTCCACCATTGTTTAGAGTACTTCACTGACGTCTTTAGTCTATCAATATTCGCTTTCACTCTAATCCCCGTAACCTCGTTGAGCAAGCTTTCTGCTTTTTTAGTATCATTCCAAAATTTAGCTTGCCACAGCTTCTTTCTCAGTTTAAAGATTTTGCAAGGGTATTTTGGAAACAAAGGGGTTGATTTGTACAGTTTTTTGCTTTGAACCCACAAGAAGTCGGAAACGACCTTAATGCTTGTGTTTGAGGTGTGGCTTACGCTAAAAAGTTTCATGTTGAGATTAAATGTCATCATATCTTGAACAGATGGAGTGAATATTTCTTTATATACATTACGCGTACTATTAGACCATAATACCGCTTCATGACCACAGTCATGTATCTCCGGATCTATATTCGAAACCCAATCCAGCCCAAATTTTAAGTACCTACCATTAACTAGCGCCAGGTCAAGGTATGTGCCTGAAGTGTTCTTCGAATTAAAGAAGGTTGGGAGATCAGGAATAATGGTCAAAGCTTTGTCTCTTAAGAAACCGGAAGTGCGTCCAGCCCGATTATCATTAAAGTTTCCCACCATCCAAGCCACATTCATTCCATTATTTTTGACATTTCATAAAGTACCTCCTTCCTGCTTACTTTATTTCTCCAGGCCTTATGTTTAATATATGTATTGGCAATAGTCAACATAGTCTTATTAACCATACATGAAACTGCCAGGATAGAACCCCATTATTCCTTAACACTAAATTCAAATCGTGAAGCCAAATTCTTAGAGAAAATGGAACAAAGCCCGAGCTCCGAGTACACTCCATTATGATAAACCGAGAAATCATATGAGAACATTGTATTATTAATCATACAGGATGATCTAACTTCTTGAAGTAAAGCTATGTCAATTTTGATTCTTTTTAGTAGGATACTTATATTCTTCGTGAATACAATTCCATGAATTAATATTCAGTGCGTTATCGTTTATATTCATTTTAATTTATTATTTACAGCTAGACGCACCAGCTTTTTTAGACGTATTTTGCGATACCTCCGGTTTGTCGGTACCGTTGGTATTTACTTTAACGTTGGAATGATGTATGACACTAATCGTGCTAAACTCATCTACCATATTTGCACTATCGGAGTCATTCTCTAAATGAGTGTGAAAATTGTTAAGCTCTCCTAAAATTGTTCTTTTTGTTTTTCGCCATATCATAATTTGGAACTTAAGTCGCTTCCCACTCCATTAAACTATTATTTGAGTCTAACACCAAATCTTCCATATTTGAGTTATTCTTTATATCTGCGGAAAAAGTCGTACATAGAGAATTAAAAGTTCCTAAGAGTTTATTGATCAATATTTGTTGTTCATCAATTTTCCTTTCTAATGAGATGAGTCTAGTAAAGTAAGGGTTCTCACTGCTGATCACTGTGGAAAAGGTCCGGTTTTGATTACCTTGTTTTGGATTTGGCGTACCTAATGAGGATATATATTCTTTAAATGCCGGTCATTCGTGATTATAAACCTTATGCTCACCCTTACAATTGACGCAGCAAATTTTGTGCCTAGAGGTGCATGAGATGGAGGCGTGAGTTTCCCCACAATGTACACAATTGGCATGATGAATATTACACATTGATGAAAAATGACCCTAACTCTTGCAGTTAAAGCATTGGGGGAAGGTCCATTCCGTCATTTTATTGCTAAACGTAAAAATGCCAACTTCCTGTCTACCAAGTCCAGGTCTTACTCTTATTAATTCATTTATCTTTGAATGCTCTCCTCTAATTATTGCTGATCTGTCACCGTAAGGTCTGTCTTTTCCCCACCTCACGAAATGACATCCGAAACGAACACATAATGACTTTACTTATTCAGTTAAGACGTAATTAAGAATATTGGTCATCATACCTGTAATTTGAGGTGATAGATCCGTAAATAAGCCCACCCCCTTATTGCCCATTGCATTTATGTATTCATCCTTTAAAGTAGAGGAGCAGAATGCAATCTTAGTAAAGTACCCCGTATTCCTAATATATTTGAAAAGGACTGATCCTATTTTATATTTAGATCTCCAAATGTGATGTTCTTTTAGCCAATTACTTTTTTGCTCATTGCTATCAAATGCAATTTTGAGTATAAATTGTTCCCTTTTAATAGGGTAAAGCATGTTTTGTTAATAGAAAGTATCAAGGACATACCTGCAGTGTTCTGAATTGTCTCTGCCTCCTCCATACTCTCCTTAATCCTCCGGTACTTACTACCGCGTTCAAAACTCGATTTTATTCTCCTTTTCAAGGATTTAAAGGTAGTGTTTACCCCGTCTAATTGAATTTGTTTATAGTCAGTTACAGCTAAATCACTCAATATACTACCCTTATTATGAATCATCGGAGGGAATTTAGCATAAGCTCTGTGCATGGCAGTGACTATTACAGTTTAACCATGCATCAGGCACTAAATTCTTTTTAATAGAAATGCTGTTTAACAGGGACACTTAAAAGTGTGCAAATATATAAAATATAATTTGTTGTTACACCTGCCCTGGGACACTCACTGGTGTACTCATAAATATATCACTATGTTTTCCTCATGAAGAGGCATAAACACCAGGCAGCATTCTATATATCCTCATCAGATCAAGAAATAGAACCTAATTATTCTCACAATATTCAAAGTCGCTACGTATGCTCAGTCATCCTATGTGTGACGACAAACTTCAACAACGGTATACGCGTTTCGCTCTAACAGAGCTCATCAGTACCGTGACTTTAATAATCATCCATAGGCACCTTAATACACGCTTGTTTAAAGCTCGAAAAACAGAACTACCCTTAATCTGAATCATCGGAGGGAATTTAGCATAAGCTCTGTGCATGACAGTGACTATTACAGTTTAACCATGCATCAGGCACTAAATTCTTTTTAATAGAAATGCTGTTTAACAGGGACACTTAAAAGTGTGCAAATATATAAAATATAATTTGTTGTTACACCTGCCCTGGGACACTCATTGGTGTACTCATAAATATATCACTATGTTTTCCTCATGAAGAGGCATAAACACCAGGCAGCATTCTATATATCCTCATCAGATCAAGAAATAGAACCGAATTATTCTTGCGATATTCAAAGTCGTTACGTATGCTCAGTCATCCTATGTGTGACGACAAACTTCAACAACGGTATACGCGTTTCGCTCTAACAGAGCTCATCAGTACCGTGACTTTAATAATCATCCATAGGCACCTTAATACACGCTGAAACAGTGTTTAAAGCTCGAAAAACAGAACTACCCTTAATCTGAATCATCGGAGGGAATTTAGCATAAGCTCTGTGCATGGCAGTGACTATTACAGTTTAGCCATGCATCAGGCACTAAATTCTTTTTAATAGAAATGCTGTTTAACAGGGACACTTAAAAGTGTGCAAATATATAAAATATAATTTGTTGTTACACCTGCCCTGGGACACTCACTGGTGTACTCATAAATATATCACTATGTTTTCCTCATGAAGAGGCATAAACACCAGGCAGCATTCTATTTATCCTCATCAGATCAAAAAATAGAACCGAATTATTCTCGCAATATTCAAAGTCGCTACGTATGCTCAGTCATCCTATGTGTGACGACAAACTTCAACAACGGTATACGCGTTTCGCTCTAACAGAGCTCATCAGTACCGTGACTTTAATAATCATCCATAGGCACCTTAATACACGCTGAAACAGTGTTTAAAGCTCGAAAAACAGAACTACCCTTAATCTGAATCATCGGAGGGAATTTAGCATAAGCTCTGTGCATGGCAGTGACTATTACAGTTTAACCATGCATCAGGCACTAAATTCTTTTTAATAGAAATGCTGTTTAACAGGGACACTTAAAAGTGTGCAAATATATAAAATATAATTTGTTGTTACACCTGCCCTGGGACACTCACTGGTGTACTCATAAATATATCACTATGTTTTCCTCATGAAGAGGCATAAACACCAGGCAGCATTCTATATATCCTCATCAGATCAAGAAATAGAACCGAATTATTCTCGCAATATTCAAAGTTGCTACGTATGCTCAGTCATCTTATGTGTGATACACATAGAATGTAGGGACAATGTAAGCATTTCTCGCCTTAGCCCTTCTCAGTCTTCCTTCTGGAAGATATTCAAAAGAGAGAAGTTTGTCTGTTGTTAGGATAGAGCTTTAGGTTAGATTAGTAGAATAGGCCTTGATAAAGTTTTGGATAATTCACTATCCCTACACAATTATGGAGCCACTCAATCACCCCAACCAATCCCGCCTTGGTGTGACTTCAGGAGTAGGGACTTATCTGTTACAGATATCCTTAACTCCTGGGGACCACTCCCGGGCACCTCCAGAACCCACGCGCCACTCTCCACTCGTATCTGTCAGCTTTTGACAGATAGTCAGAGAAAGGAAGTCGCCATAACAAGGCTATTAGCGTCCCCGTCTGACATTGCTAACATCAATATTAGCCGGCGGGTATTTTTACCTAAAAGGAAATTTATTGCATGTCCCAAAGATCGGCGGCCCATCTCAATTTTAAACAACCTCATCTCCATTTACAAATAAGCGCTTGCGCGTAAAATCCGCGACCATCTAAGTAGGCGTAATTTAATCCTACCAGGTTTTCATGGGTGCGTAAACGATCGCTCGATTCATTCAGCAATAGGCGAAGTGCAACAGTTTTGTCAAGATAACAGTCATCAGCTTGCTGTGGCTGTCTTTCTTGACTTTTCGGCTGCATTTGACCGCATTTCCATTCCTTTTGTTATCACTTCTCTCAGGTCCCTCGGGTTGCCTGCGAGAATTGTTAACAGGGTGGAAATATTGCTGTACACCAAGCGATTCTTCTATGAAGACGACCCTGATGCACGTCAGTTCTACCCTATTACGGGTGTGCCTCAAGGCTCCCCACTTTCTCCAATCTTATATCTTGCTGCCTCTATTGAACTATACAAAAAATTCAAACGCGATCATCTTGTGGTATATGCTGATGATACCACATCCATGTTCTCTGGATGCAGGTGCAAAGATGTAGTCTCTGACATCTGCCGTTTCTTTACAAGATTAAAATATCAACTGCCTTTCAAACCTTGTTTTAAACTCCTCCAAATCGCAGGTGGTTGTCTTTAATGGCGCCCCTGTGACAAAGAAAAAACTCAAGAGATTAGCACTCTCAGCTCTATCTTCCATCCTGACTAATCAACCACTCCCTACCTTCACAAATCGAGTAAAATATCTGGGGTTCACCATTACGGTGAACATTACGTTTTAGTCTATCCAGGTCAGCTAATGCTGACCTGGATAGACTTAAACGTATCCTGACGAGAGCTAGATGGGCCCTGGAATAGGCCCAACATCTGTCGTTGAAAGAGAAAACCCAAGTGCACCTTCGGGGTACTTGGGCTAACTCGGGATTAGTCTTCTTCTCAAGAGGACGTCCCTCAGAACAAAGACTTAGGTTCTCAAGCTCCTCGTCTCGCGTTTACCCAGCATAGTCCGCACCGACTGGACTCTTCGGGGGGGGTGAAAGACCCCGGTTGGTTTAGTCGCAAGGTGGCGTGTTGGACTGGTTGGGGGATCAGATCCCGCTGGATTTGAGGCCATGAAGATTTGAACATTCGAAGAAGACTCTATTTGCGACTGGTTCAACTAACTTTTTCATGACCTTTTGATG
>WNNJ02001566.1:0-39935 GCA_012934845.2 Pomphorhynchus laevis | reverse complement strand
AAAGCATGGCGGAGTCGACGCTTTGAGAGTAGGCATTGGATGTCAAACCATGGGGCACGGTGCAAGCGACGGTGTGTGAGACTTGAAGGGCAAGAGAATATCGAGAGTGATGTGAGTTCAGAGTCGAAAAGAAAGGCGAGATCGTGAGGAGATGAATATGTTATTGTGGGTAATGATAGAGACGATTTGAGTAAGGCAGAGCGGAGAAGGGAGAGGTCAAGATTTCTCCAAGGGCGACGTAGGATTGTAGGTGTGTGAGGAGGGGTGTGGTTGCGAGTGAGATCAAGGGTGATAAGAAAGTGATCGGATAGACTAGGATCAGAGATGGACAGTGAGGTGTAGGCAGCAAAATGATCGGGGACAGCGATAATGTCGAGTGCCCCACCAAGTATATGTGTGGGGGCAGTGGAGATTAGTTTGTAATTGTAGTTGGGTAGAATGTTGTTGAAGCGGATGGAATCTGTAGAAGATGGGCGGTCTAGGCAGATATTGAAGTCGACTAGAATGAGTGAAGGGATTGAGGACAAAGAACAATGCGAAAGGAGGTCAGCGAGTTCGGTAAAAAATAAGGCTGTAGGAGCTGATGAACCAGGACGGTATACAATGGCGAGATCTAGAGTGATCGGGTTAGAATAACGACAAGTGAGCAATTCAAAAGAGCAAGGACTGAAAGGGGGATTGATTTTGCGAAGAGACGCGGGGTGACGCGCGAATGCGACGATGCCGCCATGATTAGAGGATTTAGAAGGGCATGAGCTGAGGGGGCGGGCGGATTCGACTAGGGAGCAACCGGCAGAGAGCAGACGGCGAATAGAAAGGTCTTCGGAATCTGAGTGCCAGGATTCGGTGAGGCAGAAGTTATCGATGGATTGCTTGGTGAATAGGTTGAGGATAAGATCGGATTTATTGAGAATAGATCTAGTGTTGAGGAGACCGAGGCGGAAACCGTGTGCTGTGGCGAAAGAGTCTAGTGGAGAAGACACATAGGAGAGATGGAGCGCCATCGAATTTTTGGACGGGTGTGGACAACTTGAAAATTTCCGTCTATGTTTCGGATGGAGAGTGATGTTTCGCCGTTTTCCTCGCGACGGCGTTTTTCGATGCTGGCTGAAGAGATTTGAGCGTTTTCCGAAGGGGCGCGATCGGGGAAAATTTGAGTGGTTGAAGATGACATGAGTTTGAATCGTTGAGATAGGACAGAAGATGCGTGAGAGCGATGCTTGAAAACAATTTTTAGGAGAGGGGGCTGGGAAGGATTATATTGAGAAGATTTGTTTAGGCGGATGAATGCGACAGGAGTGATGTCGTTGAAAAAGGATGGTTTATCCGCAGGGACAATAGACGAGAGGATGGATCTGAAGGCGGAAACATCGTGGTCCAGACGTGCTTGTGGAGATAAGGAGTTAGAAGGCGTGATATTAGTGACAATGACGCAGCCCTTCAGTAAAGGAGGACGACTGACGTGAGTAGGTGAGATCACGATAGAAGAGCTGGCAGTTGATGATTTGGATGGAATTGGTTTGACGACGGGGACATAGAGGATAATGATAATATAGAGGGTGGCAAGCGATGTGAAGAAAGGTTATGAGTGGAAGGATAGTGGAGGTTGTTGGAGGTGATTTTGATTGATGGATGCAAGTTATTGAGAAACGAGACGGGAAGGACGGGACGTGGGGTGTCGGGGAGTGAAGATGACATTGAATGGGAAGTGTATATGGTGGCAGGGTTGGTGGGTGGAGAAAGGACATTAGAAACGACGGGGGTTGTTTGAGTTGACGTGTTGGATGTTGATATGTGCTTATTGGAAAGGTTGCATATTAGTTTGTTGGCACAAAAACCACATACGAAGTCTTCTTTAGCCTTATTCTTGTCGCAGGTGATTGCTGTCCAGACGCTGCAGTCGTGTATCGAGCACTGTACTTGCAGTTGTCCATAGTTGGTGTCGGTCTTAGTTGTTTTCTTACGTCCTCCCATAAACGATGGTTGCCGTCGATTGTTGTCGTCGATGGTTGTCGTCGATGGTTGTCGTCGATGGTTGTCGTCGATGGTTGTCGTCGATGGTTGTCGTTGTAAGATGTTTGTAACTTTTTGTATTTACTTTAAATTGTATTTACTTTAGATTGTGTGTTTAAGCTCTTAAAATTTTTGTTCTGTGTTTGAGTAGAGACGCACTATGTCCACGAGCGCGTGTGAATTCGTGACTTAGCTTATTAAGGTTCAAGTCATTAATAGCGTCGAGAATATTTGCTGATTCAGGGTAACAACCAGGTAGAGGCACGAAGTTTATCCAGTCAACGTGGGGCATATTGAAATCACCAAGAACTATCGCCGATGACTTAGTTCTTAAATGTTTTCGCAATGAGTTACAGATAGACACTGTGGATGAACGAGGTGATCGATAGAATAAGCCCACAATGAAATGACGATTATCTGTCGCTGTTAGTTTGACCCAAATGTACTTATTTAGAGACACATCATCAGCGCATGCATCGATAAGTCTTACCGACAAAGAATCTCGCGCGAAGATGATGACTCCACCACCTCTTAAAGATAACCGATCCATACGAACAAGAGAGTATCCATCTAGACTAATTTCATCATCACATATTTGTGGATTAAGCTAGGTTTCCGTGAGTGCTACAATATCCGCATTTTTTTGCTTGACAACAAAGGAAAGTTCGGATAACTTAGTTGATATACTAAGTATATTTGTATATAAGAGACGCAAGTTAGGTATATGGTAGTCTTGTTGATCACAAATAGGTGTGTTGCGAGATTGAAAATCTTCTGAATGACGGCGATCACGAAAATGGAGTGAACTCGTCATTATTGTTGGCCCGATAGCTAGTTTAATGCGGCGCAACGCAAGGTGACAGGGTCTACTTGCTGCGCAAGAACAAGAGGCGTCCAGTGCACCCGAACACGCCGCCGCATTATCATAAAATTTTGAATAGTCAGGTTTGTTTCGCCTGCTACAGTCCGCCTATGAAGTTATTGTTTTGCAGCTTTGAGTTTCTCTCTATCTTGAGGATCGAGGTCCCGTAAAAATCTAATGCCGGATCCACGCAGACGGTATGCGTGTCTGAAGAGTGATTTAGCTGACTCACGAGTATTTAATATCACCTTAAGCAAACGAGGTCTCAAGCTACCCGGTACACTCTTTCCAAGACGAAATAGCGATAAAACCCTCAAAGAGCTCACTTCATTCTCATCGCAACCCGATAAAACCAATGACAAAATGGAACGAACCTTATCGAGATCGTCATTCATGCGATACTGACAATTCACAGATGATGATTCCTCAACATTCGCTACAATAACTGCTCGATCTCGATAAACGTTTGTGCCCATATTTGAGCGAACTTCGCGATAACCAGCTGATGAATTATTTGGCGTTGGAGCTCGAGAGAGAATATTTGCCCGGTTTAGGTTGATTGAATCGACATCTAAACGTAACTGTGGAATAGACTGTTCCAACTCACTGTTGGAGTGATAATCCACGACAGAGCACTCAGACAAATTGTTGGTTGGTGCAGACTCATAAGATTGTTCGTTGATGAGGACTCGCGGGAATTATGTGCTGGTAGGGAATCGTGAACATCATTTGTTGATGAAGACATGCTGGAGAATCCAGGAGAAACTGGCAATTGAGAGTTAACGTTGGAACTTACTACGTTTATGCAGCTTGTTAGGTCTAAGATGTCTGAGTTGATGCGTTGAAAAGGAGTAGTTGCAGGTAACACATCTGTACATAGTGATTTGTCTATCTCTTCTGAATTAGATGAGCCAGACGATCTGCAACTTACTCGAGTCTTAAGCTCATTGAAAAGCTTGGCTGAACAATAACCACAGATGAAATCGGCATTGTTGAACTTTTTGATGAAGCTATCGGTCGCTGACACACATGTCCAAATGTCGCAATCCGTGTTGGAGCACTTAATTTGGTGGGATTTATAAGACTCCTGAGTAGTCTGAACATTTGTATATCCAGTCGTTCTATTGAACTGCTTCCGCTTTTTTCCAGTCATATCGGCGAATTTGCAGTGTGATTTGCTAGAACACATAAATTTTCTTGTTGATTCTCTAGATGTAATCAAGAATGTTTAAATTCCGTTAGTCTGCAAGTCGTTAGTTGTAAGTAGTTCGCGTTAGTTGTAAGTAGTCGTTAGTTGTAAGTAGCGAGCGGATGTCGTCGATGGTTGTCGATGATTGTCGATAATTGTCAAGCGGATGGTCGTCGATGGTTGTCGTTAGTTGTCGTCGAAGGTTGTCGTTGGTTGTCGTCGAAGATTGTAAGTTGTCGTCGAAGTTTAATTGTGTATTTACTTTAGATTGTAAGTAGATTTAATCAACAAATTTTTTTCAAGTGAAAAAAAATTGAAATCGCAAAAGATTGAACTCGCAAAAGAGTCATTTAAAATACGGTCAATGCATAACCACGATTCGACAGAAAATTGCAGTAGCTTTGCTAAAAAACTAACTCCTTATGTTTACGAGGTTTAACATCTCGCTGAATTCGACAGCTCTTTCTTAGCGAACATTATTTTTTAAGGACCCATTCGAGGGTAACCTTGTACTTGTGTAATATATCTTACAATAATAAAAATTATTATTAAAAAAATTATAATCACGCCTAAAAAATTTTGAGTTCGAGAAATTAAATCAGCTAACTGAGTCGTATTTACGTTATCTCAACAATAGGTGCTTAATAAAAAAACAGATTTATTTTTACGTGGCAAATGCGTGCCAGCACACGCTTACATGACCACAAAAACAAAAATGCATTGGCAAGTTTTAAAATATATGACGAACTAATTAATTATTCGTCATTATACTGAATTAGTTAAATGATGCTATTACACGATCGGAGGTAATCAGGAAGGTCAACTGGCAATAATGAAAATAGTACTGGGCTAATTGGATCACCTTAAGGAACGCCAGCTGTTTAGCCGATTTAATTTGCATTTGAAATACCGTCAAAAATATCTACTTGATTTGTGTTAAGTATTTCTTGTAATCCACGAAGCGAATTATTTATTGTCTAAATTACATAAGAGCACTAGCTTTTATAGTAGTAACTTTTTATTTACTGTATCAAAAGCTTTACGGAAGTCCATAATGACAATAATACATAGGTGTAATACATAATGGCATAGGTGTGTCTAGTCGTAGATATTATTATCAATGGAAAACAAAGTGAGCAGCAAGGCTCATTACAAGTTGCGTCACAATCAGAAAAAATTAATGTAGACAAAGTAAATGTAGAAGGTACTTGCTATTGTTCATATGTCCTCTGATTCATTCTTCGTCTTCAAGAAGGGATCTTCCAGATTTCGTTTGAAATAAGCCAGATTCAAGGATGTAACTGATGAGTCAACAAGGTGGTTCCAAGTGTTAACGATTCGCTGGAAGTATAGGGACGTTCGTTTGTAGCGTAATCGTTGTGTTTTTAGCATGAACTGATGACCACGAAGTGAGTTTATATCGAATATATCTAAGATAAAAATATATCTAAGAATATATCGAATATATCTAAGATAATATATCTCGAATATATCTAAGAAAAAAATTTGGAAAGATTATATATTTGATAAAATTAAAAATAAAATGAAAATAACAAACAATTATAAAAGGAAAGATAAAATTAATAAAGATATGTATAAAGAACTTACTAAATTAAAGGATAACTATATAATAACAACTATTGATAAATCTAGTAATAACTTTGTCTTCATATGCAAAAAGCTTTATTATGATATACTAATGAAAGAGGTTAATTCTAATGATTTAAATGTAAGATCCAGCATATGAACGTAGTGAGTTGAGTTTAGAATCAATTATTACAAGTCACTGTTCTATAATGGATAAAAAGGGTATAAAGGTTGAATTAGATAATAAAACTATACCTATATTATATTGGAATCCAAAATTACATAAAAATCCAATCAAACCTAGGTTCATATGTAGTGCGTTTAAATGTACATTAAAACCACTTTCTGTTTATATGAATAAAATGCTTAAAGTAATTAAAGCACATTTTAAAAAATATTGCAAGGTAATCGAAATTAATACTGGTATAAAACACTATTTCAGTATTAATTCTACAAAAGAATTTTTAGAACAGACAAAAGGAATAAATTTTCAAAATATAAATACATACGATTTTAGTACGCTTTATACAAATCTAGATTTAGTAGATATTAAAGAAGCGTTAGTAAAATTAATTAATCTTATATTCGGAAAAAGATATACATATATATGTTATAATAATTATAACGCCTATCTAACAAAAATTAAACCATCAAATAAATATAAATATATGGATAAAATTGAATTAATAGAATCCTTAAATATTTTGATAAATCAAAATTATTTAAAAGTAGGGACATCTATATTTAGACAAGTAAAAGGTGTTCCAATGGGTGGTAATAGTAGCCCAATTATAGCTGACTTGTTTTTAAGCTTTATAGAATATGAATTTGTTCATAACTGTGTAAAAACTAAATCTAAACAATATAAATATATGAAATATATGTTTCGATACATTGATGATATATGTGTATTTAATTCTAATAATTTTTATTCAATTAGTGAGCACATTTATCCAGAAAGCCTTATTCTTAACAAAACCAATATTAATGATAAAGAAGGTGTATATCTAGATATGAACATTAAATTAACATTAACTAAAACTACTATTAATTTATATCGTAAAGATGACATATTTAAATTTACAAGAAACATATTTTTGCATGAGCATTCATGCATACCATATAATATAAAATATAATACATTAAATAATGAAATTTTAAGAATTGCAACAATATGTAATGATATTGGCTTTCTTAAAAATCATTTAAATAATTTAATAGATACATATTTTAAACTAGGTTACTATAAAAATAACATCAAGCAGAAAATAGTAAAATATATAAATCAACACAATAATATAAAGAATAAATTTAAACTCTTAAGTGGCAAATTTTTATGGATGGATAATAAATAATATACTTTGCATTAGAATAAGATACTAGATAGTTATTTCAGAGGAAATACATCATTAGCATGTATTTGGCCCCGCTGCTATGTTGGGTAGAGGAGTTAGGGGCCGAAACCTGATAGCATAGCAGTTCCTCCTGATGACCTCTAATTCTTATTCTGATACAACGCCTGTTATTTATTAGTCAATTCATAAAAATGACGTTTATTTTAAATTTTATTTTTTATTTTTATTTTTTAACTTGATTAAAATTATAGAAAATCTAAAAACAATTATTAATTTTATTATTTAATTATTAAATTTTGATTTTGCATTATTATGTTTTGTTTATTTTATAATTATATAACAATACGTAGACTCAGCTAGCTGATTTAATTATATCACGCGTATGCATTAGCGATCTGAGTGGATGTTGATTGTCGTGTAAAATCTGCCAGGCTAGGCACAGGTCCGCCTTGTCGCGGTGATATCGAAGTGATATCATTCCCATACTCGAGAGCCGATTGTGATTTTCCATGTCTAACCGCTTTTACCATTTTAATTGCTGATCGGAAGACAGACTCTAGATTATTGCGCTCTCGTAAGGTGATAGGGTAACATGCCGGCGAAGCATATCGGAGGATGCTCAAAATAAGTGCTTGTGAAATTGTTTTGAAGCATGATATGTCAATATGAACAAGAGCTTGGCGAATCAGGGCGATGACTCTTCTCACTTTAGAACATGTAGTGTCAGTATGTAAACGTGTTGATAAGTTAGAACATACATAAACACCTAATAATATAATAAGAATAATAATTTATTTAACGTGGCAAATGCGTGCCAACTGCACGCTTACATGACCAGTAACAAAAAAGAAAAGCAAAAGTCACAGATTAATTAGTTAATTGTTGAAATGGAATTGGATTTGGCGTTTGAAGCACGGCATTGATGTTGATTGGCGGATATGAATGGGCAGATGATTCCATGAGAGAGGAGCAGCCACAACGAAGGAGCGGAAGCCAAAAGAGGTAGAGTAGTTTAGGACATGTAAAAGAAGGGAATTACGGTACAGCAATGAACAGTACACAGGACGAGAATTGTCGAGAAAATGAAGGTTGAGAAATGAAGGGGTATGGGAAGTTATAAGGCGGAAAGCAATGAGAAGAAGACGAATTTGAACACGATAATAAATGGTAGGCCAATCGATAAAAACATATGGTAGGGTGTATGATCAAAACAACGAATACGGAGGAGAACTCGGACGGCTGCGTTGATGATGCGTTGTAAAGAAAAAATGGATTTAGGCGAGTTGGATAATAGACTAAGATAGTAATCAAGTATTGAGGACATGAGAGAAGATATGATAGTCATACATGAAGGGAAATCGATCAATTTTCGAATTTGACGGAGGTTGCGGAGAATCAGAGTAGATGAGCGTATTTTATCTCTAACGAAAGGTTTAAGTGAAAGTATGTTGTCAAAATGGAAGCCTAGGAAAAAGAGATTGTCAACGATAGGGATAATTGTAGAATTTAATGATACGGAGGGAGGTTCTACGCCGAAGCGTCGAGGTAGGATCCACATAATTTTAGATTTATCAGGATTCAGAAAAATACGAAGAGAAGAAAGATGATTGAAAATTGAGGTCAGACAGTTGGAAGCAGAAACACTAAGATCATGAATACGAAAGCAGGTGCTTGAGCATAGATGAGTATGTCATCAGCATATTGCGTAACATGGAAGTTAAATGTATGAGAAATAGAAGATAAATCACCGAAAAGAAGAGAGAAAAGCAAAGGGCCTAATACGGAGCTTTGTGGAACACCGGTCGGAATTGATGAAGGATGGAGAGAAGAGTTAGAATAGATGCGAAATTCACATAAATCCTTGTATGAGTTCGTCCTAAGAATAACACTGCTGTTTATATGATAAATATGAGCTGACTCGGCCGGACGTCTTGATATGCAAATGTAGGCACACTTTTTCAAATTGAATTTTAAGCTGTTCAAAATTAACTAATCATTTATGGTGTTAATATCATACTGCCAGATGTCGACATCTGAGTCCAAAACTATGGGGCGCCTGATTTTTAAATCTTCAGCATATTAAGTCTACAATAATTTATTTAGTAAAAGTGAAACAACGGTGCTATGCATCAATATATTTTAGTATTGTCGCAGTTTCCACAAACTTTATAGAGTAGTTTCACTATTGTCTCCTTCCACGTCAATGAAATGTGCTTATCTTCGACCTCTATTACTGGAGCAAAAATATGAAAAGTGATGCGGATTTGTTCTACCGAGATACCATTTGGTTCTGTGGCTTTGTGACAAGATAACGTATATATTCAATTATATGTTTTACTTTAACAAATTGAGTGAAAAGAGTTACCATTTGAAGTGAAAGATGGGTGTGGATTAATCAAATAAGATATTAACTTATGGTTGATAACTTAGAGAAACGAAATCCACACGAGGTTATTTGTATATTGTTGTTGACAGTAGGAGACAACTTGGAAGACTTAGTTTCGACTAAAATTTCTAAGCGTCTAGTATCAATCGTGCATATTCATTCAATCTGACATTATTTACCAGAACTTTGATTAAGCAAAAGTAATGTTCTTTTCGTGCAGGATAATACACGTGAATCTCGATATTGTCCTTCAATTGTTTATGCAGGTGCACTAGTAGATTTAAGCTATATCAATTCACGGAATTTGTATATATCGATGTGAATTGCTGATTTTCTAATAGTACTTTTATTGGTACTAACAGTTTTGATTTATTTAGCCATTTTATTATAACTTTTATCACAAGCATCACTCATAAACAGATTTGCATATCGCTTGAGAACTGATAACACATGATTCAGCAACCAATCGGGTATATTCACGTTATAACTCGTTCTTCGTTCGAACTCGAGAAAACGTTCACTGGGTGTGCAATTTGTAGCTAAGCATAACAGTGATCGAATGGGGTGTAAGTCTATTGGTAGACATTCTTGCCACTGAGATATTTGGGGTTTATTTGTTGACACGACAAATTCGATAGATCGCCATATAGTTCCGTTGGCTCGTTCAATTTGAGAATTTTCTGTCGAATTGTACGGGCTAGAATGACTAAGAGTAATGTTATGCTTGAGTAGTGACAACTTAAAACTGCGTGCGATGAAAGCGGATCCTTGATCACAATGAATAAATGCACTCCGGCAAGCCAAAAAGAAAGAATATGCTATTCAAGCATTTAATAACAGGATTGGACGACATATTATAACGTGCAAAGGCAAAAGGAGTACCTCGAAAATTAATCAATGGTGGTAAATAAATACCGATTTTTATTAGAAATATGTAGATGTCTCTTGAAATACATAGATATCCTTTCGAATGACCGTGGCTTTTACGAGGTTAGTTGGTGGTAATTTATGATATTAAGGTATAAGTTTGGCACATGTTCGTCAATTTGAGATTACTTAGCGAAATCGATAATGGAAAAAGACAAATTCCTTGTTCGCACAAAATGATACAAGCGTGTGACACTTGGATGACGGTATGTGCGATGAATCTCTATTTGCTTATGTAGGTCATTATATTTACAAGTTGAGCAAGTTATTCTCGTAAATACATCGGCAGTGATATTTTCGGCTCCCAGACTATAAGATAAATCAAATGAGAAGAAAGCCAATTCTATCTTCGACCGAGTTAACTTTTCATTTTTGATCTGAGTGCGATGAGTTTTCTTAAGAATAAAAGAAACACTTCTCACATCAGTTATATTACGAAAATGTCTACCCAAAGGTAGTGATGCCACGACTTCAGGGCCCCTGGTATTGCTAATGCTTACTTCTCGACTGAGGAATATAAAATAGCTGAGGCTTAAAGAGTTTTAGAGAAGGCTACGGGGTAGTATTCTTTGATAAAACGGCACCGATAACATAGTTAGACACATCCGTTTCGACTGTAAGTGGCTTATCGGGATCAATTGTAGTAAGCACAACTTCGATTATATCTTGTCGTATAGATTGAAATGCGTCTAATGTTTCTTTTTAACGAGAAAAACTTACACTTAATTAATGGCCGAATACGTTTTGCATAATTTATAATCCATCGATAATAATGAGCGAGCATTCACAACAAACTCTTTAATTTCCTCTTACTAGTTGGTTCCTTCATGTCAGAAGTGCCTTTGGCGCTCAGGACCAGGGCGAAGTTTATTGTGCTCTCTCGTGTAACCAAGTATGCTGAGACTTGTGGTATATTCTTGACATTTTTCGATGTTTTAAGTAATACTATAGTTTCGAATCGCTTTAAGCAGATCATTTATGTTTTTGTAATGGTCGGAGACAGTGTTTCTACATACCACTAAATCGTCGAGGTAGGCGAGGTACCCGTTAAGTTTTTCTTCTGTATTATTTGATCGATTACTCGCTGAAATACTGCTGGAGCATAGGGAGAAGTTTGCATCCCAAGGTGTTTACACTTAAAAAGGTAAACTGCTTCACGTGATCACGTTTAAGAGACCAGGTAATGGCCAATAGCTAGGTCGCGTAGCGCGTGGAGTGAAGGTGGTAGATCTTTATAGATCTTGTTCCAGCCTGCAACCGCCTTAAGCAGGGCAGCCCCCTGTCAGATGCTGCTGGATGGCCCGTTGTAAGTTTAGTCTGAGTCAACTAAACTAGGTGGCGACACCGAAAAAGCAACGTTAAAAATTATGACTTAAAAGTTACATGTACTCAACAATATTGGAAAAATACGTAAGTACTAATGATTTCAATTTTAGATCTTTTAAATGTAACAGAAAAAATTGTATAGTTTGTGATGTTATAAATAATAATAATTGTATCGTAAGTAATACGACAAACAAATGTTTTTCATTAAATATTAATAATAATTGTAACTGCAATACCGCAGGTGTAGTGTATCTAATACAATGCACATGTGGATTGCAATATATAGGAAAAACATATCAAATGTTAAAAACTAGGTTTAGGCAACACATATATAATATACAGCATAATAGTCAAACTATATTTCATAAACATATGAGATTAATAGGACATGATATTAAAAACTGTAAATTATTTATTTTAGAACATATTATCGAAGAAAACATTTCAATATTAAATCAAAAACTATTAGAAAAAGAAGATTTTTGGATTAAAACGCTTAATTCCATGTACCCATTAGGATTGAATGACGTGGTACAAGGAATTGGCAGAAGTAGTATAATACATAATAAACAACTATATTATAATAATCCGGTTAAACGCAAACCAAGAAGTCATGGTGATAAAAGGAATAGGAAAAATAGAGTTAAAAATATTAAAAAAGATATGTATATAAATGAACAATTAGAAATATTAAAACAACTTTTAAGTGATAATAAGCTAAAAGATCTTTATGTAAATATAAGAAGTTTTTCTAAAGATATCATATGTTCAATAAATCAAAAATTAATTAACGACTATGATAGGCTAAGTTGTATAATAGACAGTTATTGTAATACAAAATACTATAATCGTACAATAAATGTAAATAATAACAATAGAAAATATACATTAACCATAAACTTCATTAATAAATGTATAGATAACATAAATATAGCCGGACTTTTAAATAATTCTAAAAGTAAAGAAATAATAGGGTCAGATTTAAGTAAATATATTCCTAAAATAAGGTATAAACTCCTACCACCATTAGGACGAAAAATTTGTAATTATAATAAAGAATTAAAATCAATATGTAACGATAATATTAGAAACATAATGGAAACAGAATGCAATTGTAAAAGTCTTAGTTTTGATAAAATAAATGAACATATATGATTATATTAAGATTAGACTTTATATTAAGATTAGACTCTCTTAAATCACATTTGCTGAGTTTATCTTCGTATCCTCTGATTTTGCTCCTGGGAGACTTCAATATCCCCCAAATAGACTGGAAAAATAGTCATTCACGACCAATTCACGGAATTGGGAAAGTACTGAGTGACTTT
This sequence comes from Pomphorhynchus laevis, assembly GCA_012934845.2. Classification (NCBI taxonomy): domain Eukaryota; kingdom Metazoa; phylum Acanthocephala; class Palaeacanthocephala; order Echinorhynchida; family Pomphorhynchidae; genus Pomphorhynchus; species Pomphorhynchus laevis. Next base: position 26,962 of record WNNJ02001566.1, on the reverse strand, counting down.
CTGTTACTCGAGATGCTACTAGTTCAACATATTAAAGAACCTACTTGTGTGGCAGGGACGCCTTCTATACTCGATTTGGTCTTTACTAAGTGTTTGGGTGACGTTTCAGGTGTTCGTTATGACGCACCAATTGGCAATAGCGATCACTGTGTACTCTCTATGCGGCTGTCGCTGTTCAACAGAGCCTCACAAAACTATAATTTTAAAAAACGTTGTTGGGTAGGTGTTGATGCTAATCAACTAGCTGCAAGCTTCCCAAAAAATATCTGTGATAGTCTTCGTATCCACTTCGGTTTGGAGGTTCCTGTAGTCTTTGATCTGCTCCATGATGAATTGATGCGAATTTCTGATATCTTTGCTCCGCTACGTGCCTGCAAGTTCAAGCATGGACATCCTCCTTGGTTCGACAGAGAGCTTCTTGATGCTATAAGATCCCGCAACAAATTGTGGCGCGAATTTAGGCGTTCTTCTGCTTCAAAACGTGCCTACATCGACTCTCGGAACTTATGCAATCGGCTAAAATTTCAGAAACGCTATTCGTACGAAGATAGTATCGCCAGGGATGCATCTTTGAATCCTAGGAGGTTTTGGTCTTATGTAAGAAACAACAGAACACTTGTCGCCACAATTAGCTCAATCCAAACGCCAACTGAAACTTTGACCGATCCGTCTCTAATCGCCCAACATTTAGCTGATAGCTTCTTGGTACAGGCTTTGACCTCTAACAAACTGCATGACTTTAGTTGGAAGTATGTTCCGGTTGCTCATCGGTGTTGTGTTCGTCCACTCAGAGTGGATGAGGTGTTGAACGAGGTAATGAAGCTCGATTCGTTTACATCTCCGGGACCAGACAATATTGCCCCCTTCCTCGTCAAATCCCTAGCGAACGAACTGAGCAATGATTTAACTATGTTCTTCAGATACAGCTTAGACACATCTTGGATTCCTGACAGTTGGAAGTGTGCAATTGTGGTGCCTATTCCCAAAAAGCATCCTGCTAGCTTTTGCGCGGACTTTCGGCCCATTAGCTTAACTAGCGTATTCTGCAAACTTTTAGAAAGAATCATTGCTAGTAGAATCAGGGATCATTTGGATCGTAATCACATATTGGTTGAATCTCAACATGGTTTCAGGATCGGACGTTCATGCCTTACTAACCTACTAACTGCGCGTGAAAAATGGGCTGATGCTCTGGGGGCTGGGTTTCAGGTTCATACAGTATTCCTTGATTTTTCGAAAGCTTTTGATAGGGTACCACACGACGGCATAGTGTCTTTACTGTATCACTATGGACTTCATTCATATATTTGTGAGTGGGTCAGGGAATTTCTATCGAATAGGTCTTTCCGAGTTTGTGTGGGGGGGGCGTGTTTTCTTATTCGGTAAATATTAATTCTGGCGTACCGCAGGGATCAGTTCTTGGCCCACTGCTCTTTATAATCTTCATTAATGATCTGCTACTCCGCTTATCATGCTCTCATCTAGCGTTTGCAGACGATCTAAAGATTTGGTCGATCATTAGAAGTCCTGCTGATCGAGTATCGTTACAAAATGATCTAAACTCCCTGATCAAGTGGTGCGATTCTACCGGACTACGGTTGAATGTTGATAAATGTGTCCTCATGCAACTAGGTCGCCCTATTGAAACTCTAAGGTACTTTATTGGAGATATGGTCTTAAAGGAAGTGTCTCATCATAAGGATTTAGGGATTATTGTTCATAGATCCTTGAAAACAAAGTTGAACACCGACTTCTTTCTAGGTAAAGCTACTAGGGCGTTATATTGTATTAAAAATGCATTCCTCAGGTTAAGCTGTCACATGTTCAAGAGGTTATTCATCTCCATCGTCAGGCCACACTTGGAGTACTGCATTCAGGCTTGTTTCCCTGTCACTAAGCAAGAACTATTAGACCTGGAGTCTATTCTTAGGCGCGGATCGAGGCTCTGTATTGGCTTAAGTGGTATTGACTATTATGTACGTCTAAGTCGTATTGGGATGTTGTCGGTACGTGAGAGGTTCATATCCTTGGAAATGCTATGTATATGGCATATGTCGAATGATGTGGTAGGTTATCCCACCGATGTAATCACTAGGCGGGTAGATCAGTTGCGGGGACATAGCAGAGTCTTGTATAAATTTAGATTTGGCAGATTACCAAAAGTGTATAGACTCTCAAGAAGAGGAATTAACATGTGGAATTCGTTGCCTGAGGAAGTCGTTGCAGCCCACAGTTTGAGAACGTTTAAATCACGATGCTACAAATGGATACATGAACAATGCCGACATTCAACACTACCACTGGAATACCCTAATTAGCTACGTTGACTGACCATTTGCTTTTGTTTTATTTTTTGGACTCTGCCTGAATAGCCTTTTGGCTTTGGTATGTATTGGAATAATAATAATAATATATGTACCCATGATCTAGAATTAATTGAAAATTGTGAATTAAGAAAGCTGCTATCAAAAGGGTATAAATATAGATTAAATAATAACAACGACAAAAATAAAATTTACAATTCGTTATATAATAACTTAAATGATTACTTTAGTAAGCTGATTAATAGTGAAAGCTCGAAAATATCTAAGATAAAAATTTGGAATATTATATATTTGATAAAATTAAAAATAAAATGAAAATAACAAACAATTATAAAAGAAAAGATAAAATTAATAAAGATATGTATAAAGAACTTACTAAATTAAAGGATAACTATATAATAACAACTATTGATAAAGCTAGTAATAACTTTGTCTTCATATGCAAAAAGCTTTATTATGATATACTAGTGAAAGAGGTTAATTCTAATGATTTAAATGTAAATCCAACATATGAACGTAGTGAGTTGAGTTTAGAAACAATTATTACAAGTCACTGTTCTATAATGGATAAAAAGAGTATAAAGGTTGAATTAGATAATAAAACTATACCTATATTATATTGGAATCCAAAATTACATAAAAATCCAATCAAACCTAGGTTCATATGTAGTGCGTTTAAATGTACATTAAAACCACTTTCTGTCTATATGAATAAAATACTTAAAGTAATTAAAGCACATTTTAAAAAATATTGCAAGGTAATCGAAATTAATACTGGTATAAAACACTATTTCAGTATTAATTCTACAAAAGAATTTTTAGAACAGATAAAAGGAATAAATTTTCAAAATATAAATACATACGATTTTAGTACTCTTTATACAAATCTAGATTTAGTAGATATTAAATAAGCGTTAGTAAAATTAATTAATCTTATATTCGGAAAAAGATATACATATATATGTTATAATAATTATAACGCCTATCTAAGAAAAATTAAACCATCAAATAAATATAAATATATGGATAAAATTGAATTAATAGAATCCTTAAATATTTTGATAAATCAAAATTATTTAAAAGTAGGGACATCTATATTTAGACAAGTAAAAGGTGTTCCAATGGGTGGTAATAGTAGCCCAATTATAGCTGACTTGTTTTTAAGCTTTATAGAATATGAATTTGTTTATAACTGTGTAAAAACTAAATCTAAACAATATAAATATATGAAATATATGTTTCGATACATTGATGATATATGTGTATTTAATTCTAATAATTTTTATTCAATTAGTGAGCACATTTATCCAGAAAGCCTTATTCTTAACAAAACCAATATTAATGATAAAGAAGGTGTATATCTAGATATGAACATTAAATTAACATTAACTAAAACTACTATTAATTTATATCGTAAAGATGACATATTTAAATTTACAAGAAACATATTTTTGCATGAGCATTCATGCATACCATATAATATAAAATATAATACATTAAATAATGAAATTTTAAGAATTGCAACAATATGTAATGATATTGGCTTTATTCAAAATCATTTAAATAATTTTATAGATACGTATTTTAAACTAGGTTAATATAAAAATAACATCAAGCAGAAAATAGTAAAATATATAAATCAACACAATAATATAAAGAATAAATTTAAACTCTTAAGTGGCAAATTTTTATTGATGGATAATAAATAATATACTTTGTATTAGAATAAGATACTAGATAGTTATTTCAGAGGAAATACATCATTAGCATGTATTTGGCCCCGCTGCTATGTTGGGTAGAGGAGTTAGGGGTCCGAAACCTGATAACATAGCAGTTCCTCCTGATGACCTCTAATTCTTATTCTGATACAACGTCTGTTATTTATTAGTCAATTCATAAAAATGATGTTTATTTTAAATTTCATTTTTTAACTTGATTAAAATTATAGAAAATCTAAAAACAATTATTAATTTTATTACTTAATTATTAAATTTTGATTTAGCATTATTATGTTTTGTTTATTTTATAATTATATTAAATACGTAGACTCAGTTAGCTGATTTAATTTATTATAAATTGCGTATCACAATATTTGTTCAGCTAACGTACCAATCCTCGAAAGAGGATAAGCATACAATAATGTAAATTTATTAATGACTGCAGTTTGTCAACAACTAAACGGCATTACCGCTATTTCCGCTGATCCCAACTAATTGCGCCTGCTACGATGCTTGCCATCTTTCAATGATACCCTCTTTAAGCATTCTTGAAATCTCAAACTCTATAAAATACATATGATGAGGCATATATCTTCTAGACTTCACAGCAATCGGATGACAATCTATTGTCAGAGACGAAAAATGCGATTGTGTTGTAATTTTGATTGCGAATTTCAAAGATAAAGATTTTCTTAAATAACAAAACTTAGTGTTATATAACAACTAAAAAATAAAATAAAAAGGAACTTGTATCAAAAATACAGTAATGAAAAATTTAGCTAACGAGTCGCGATTCAGGTCTTCACCAATCTTTAAGGCCTCAGGTCCAGCGGGATCTGAGCCCCCAGCCAATCCAACACGCCGCCCTTCGACTGAACCACTCGGGGTCTTTCACCCCCCCCCGAATAATCCAATCAAGGCGGACGATGCTTGGTAATCGCAAGATGAGGAGCTTAAGAAATCTTAGTATTTGTTCTGGGGGACGTCTTCTTGAAAAGATGACCAATCCCAAGATAGCCCAAGTACCCCAGAGGGGCACTTGGGTTTTCTCTTTCAATGACAGATGTTGGGCCCGTTTCAGGGCCCATCTAGCTTTCTTCAGGATACGTTTTAGTCTATCCAGGTCAGCTTTTGCTGACCAGTTCACCGTAATGGTGAACCCCAGGTATCTTACTCGACTTGTGAAGATAGGGAGTGGTTGATTAGTCAGGATGGAAGTTAGAGCTGAGAGTGCTTATCTCTTTAGTTTTTTTTTGTCGCAGGGAGCGCCGTGAAAGACAACCACCTGCGATTTGGAGGAGTTTAAAACAAGGTTGGACAAGGGCAGCTGATCATTTTATCTTGTAAAGAAACGGCTGATGTCAGATACTACATCTTTGCACCTCCGTCCAGAGAACAGGGCTATGGTATCATCAGCGTATACCACAAAACTGACGTGCATCTGGGTCGTCTTCATATAAGAATCGCTTTGCGTACACAATATTTCCACCCTGTCAACAACTCTCGCAGGCAACCCGAGGGACCTGAGAGAAGTGATAACAAAAGGGATGGAAATGAGGTCAAAAGCAGCCGGAATGTCAAGAAAGACAATCACAGCAAGCTGATGACTGTTATCTTGACAAAACTGTTGCACTTCACATATTGCTGAATGGACCGAGCGATCTTTTACATACCCATGAAAAACTGGCGGGATTAAATTTCGCCTACTTAGATGGTCGCGGATTTTACGCGCAAGCGCTTTTTCGTAAATGGAGATGAGAGAGTTTTGAATTGAAATAGGCCGCAGATCTTTGGGACATGTAATCGACTTCTTTTTAGGTAAAAATACTCGACGGCTAATATTGATGTTAGCAATGTCAGACGGGAGGCTAATAGCATTGTTATGGCGACTTCCTTTCTCTGACTATCTGTCAAAAGCTGACAGACACGAGTGGAGAGTGGCGCGTGGGTTCTGGAGGTGCCCGGGAGTGGCCCCCATGAGTTAAGGATATCTGTAACAGATAAGTCCCTACTCCTGAAGTCACACCAAGGCGGGATTGGTTGGGGTGATTGAGTGGCTCCATAATTGTGTAGGGATAGTGACTCATCCAAAACTTTACCAAGGCCTATTCCACCAATCCAACCTAAAGCTCTATCCCTCCAACAGACAAACTTCTCCTTTTTGAATATCTTCCAGAAGGAAGACTGAGAAAGACTAAGGCGAGAAATGCTTGCCTTATCCCTACTCAGCTGGAACCTATATCTGGTGCTCCAGTATTCATTCGAGAGGGCTTGTCTGGCGGAAACAGAGAGATTAGGAAGGTGTAGCATTTTAGCTAGGACCTTGAGTTTTGTTCAAGTGGGATTGTATATGCGACCTTTATAGGTAGTCGAGAGTATCGCGGTAGCTTGCGAAGAGAGGTAGGTATTAAATTCGATCAAATTCTCATTCCCAATTCGGGGGAAGAGTTGGATAGATGCCTAAAAGAAGGCCACCTTGATGGGATTAAAGTGGAACCTTCTCCTCAGCAACGTATCTTCCTCTAACCTCCAACGAATTAGTCATGAGAGGTGGTCTGTTGTTGGCGCGACTGCTCAGTACAGATGGGTTTCAACAACCACGTCTTTTGAAGCAGTAATATGTCGAGGAGTGAATTAGTTGTTGAGCAATAAAAGGTGGTTTGTGAATAAGATAGTTGATCCTGGCTCAGCGGTTTACAGCATTAATCCAACGACCAGTTCTGTCGTTGAAGTCACCAAGTAACATGTCATAGCCACTACCTAATATACTATCCAGAAGGCCACGGTTCTTGTGAATTTCTCCGGGCCGTATATAAATATTGGCAATACTGATGCATTTACCGTTCTTACGAAGTGATATAGCCAAACAAGGTAGGGCTGGACAAGAATAGTTAATAAGGAGGGAAGATCTTAAGAAGGATTTAACTAAGGTTAAAAGACATTGAGATGAAGAGGAGTGAGGGGGTTTATATACGGAATAATGTGGGTGTATATATGCTGAGGGATAAATCGAGTAATGTCCTGAGGGATATGGATAGACCGCGTTTTCTGAAGGACTATAACATCTGCATCTCTACCAGATAAAAGGCTAAGGGCAGAAGCGCCTCCCGAATTCCACTGAAGAATATTCAGTGAAAAAGGCTCTTGATTACTTTGCATTGTGTTAGTTTAGCTGGAAGGGGATTGCCACATCCTAGACAGAGCTAGGGGTGGAAGGATTGCCCCCTCCACCACTAGCGCCGCCCAGAGTGGGTACTTGCCCCCGGGCATTATCATCATTTCCCTTTGAGGCGCTTCTATTAATGCCCATAAGCATTTTGCCGATCTTTAAGGGGAACGGCTTGGGCCGAAGCTCCTCGTTTCTTGGATTTCCGAGCCGACGCTCCTCTTTTATTTGTATTCCCATAGGTTGGAATCGGTAAAACCGGATTGACGAATAGATTGGAAATTGTTTTCGCTACAAGCTCTTGTATTTCCTTTCTGAAAGTTTCGAACTCGAGGTCCATAATCAACATAGACTCGCAGTCAGAGGATCTATATACCGACTTAACGAATGTTTCAGGTGCAGATTTTGGTGCATGGAACTTTGCAATATATTGCAAAGATAGAGTCGCAGTCAAGCTGAATTTAAAGCTTACAAAAATTCTTTCTCAATTAACAATCGACAGATTTCCGCAAAAAAAGGACAATTCTTTTTCCAATGTTGCCGCGAGAATGTCTGATGCAGAGCTTTTGAGAATCACGGATAGCAAGATTCAAACAGCTTTTAAACGTATAAAGGACCTATTTTCGGCCTTGGCTACGGCTTTTTACGCCTCGCCTCAAATTACAAAGGAAGCAAATCCAGAATCCAAAAAGGGGGGCTCGGCTCAAGCCGTCCCCCAATAAGATTAGAAAGCTTCTAAAGGGAAAAAAGGCCTCCATGGGAAATGAAGACAATGCCCGTGGCAAGTTCCCACTATAGATGGTGCTAGTGGTGGAGGGGGTAACCCGTCCACCCCTAGCTTCATCTAGGGTTGAGGCAATCCCACCCAGCTGACCTAACACAATGCAGAGTACTCGTGAGCCTTTTTCACTGAATATTCTTCAGTGGAATTCGGGAGGTGCTTATGCCCTTAGACTTCTATTCGGTAGAGATGCAAATGTTATAGTCTTTCAGGAGACGCGGTCTATCCGTCTCCCTCAGGGCATTACTCGATTTATTCCGAAGCACATTTGTTCCCACTATACTCCGTTCTCTCCTCGTCTTATTACTGTTCTATGAAAGGTGGTTGTTAAAACCCTTCAGTACGGAGCAGTCGCGACAACATCTGTCCTCATATCATGACCTGATTCGCTGGCGGATAGAAGAGGATACGCTACTTCGAAGGAGATTCCACTTTGATCCAATCTAAGTGGTTTTCTTTCAGATAGCTATACAACGCTTCCCCCGAATTTGTATCGAGAGTTTAACCAAATTTAATTCCTACCTCTCTTCGCGAGCTAAAGCGATGCTTTCGACAACCTAAAAAGGTCGTATCTACAGTGCAAATCCGACAAAACTCAAGACCTTAGCATATATGCTTCGTTTCCCCAATCTCTCTGCTTCTGCCAGGCAAGTTATCTTGAAAAAAATAATAGAGCACTAGATGTAGGTTCCAACTGTGTAAGGATAGGGCAAGCATTGCTTCCCTTAATTCAATCCAGTCTTCCTTCTGGAATATATTCAAGAAGGAGACGTTTGTCTGTTGGAGGGATAGAGCATTGGGTTAGATTTGTAGTATAGGTCTTGATAAAGTTTTGGAGGAGTCACTTTCCGTACATAATTATAGAGCCACTCAATCACCACAAACAATCTATTCTTGGGAAGACTTCAGGAGTTATTATAGACTTATCTGTCACAGATATTCTCAACGCCTGGGGGCCTATTCCGGGCACCTCCAAATCCGTCGCTCCACTCTCTTTCGTGTCTGTCAGCTTTTGACAGTATAACAAAGAAGGGAGGTGGCCGTCACAATGCTATTAGCCACCCCATCTGATGTGACCAGCATCAACATTAGTAGGAGAATTTCAATACCTAAAAAGTATCAGGTCTCTTGCCCAAAAGACCTGCGGCTCATTTCAATTCAAAATTCCCTCGTCTCGATCTACGAAAAAGCGCTTGCGCGTAGAATCCGCGTTCATCTGAGTAGGCGTATGCGAGAATTGTTAACAGGGTAGAGATACTGATGTACACTAAGCGATTCTTTTATGAAGACTACCCTGATGCGCGTCAGCTATAGTCTATAAGCGGTTTGCCTCAATGTTCCCCTCTTTCTCAAATCTTATAGCTTGCTGCCTCCATTGTGATCCTTAAAATATTTAAACGTGAACAACGTCTAGTGGTATACGCTGATGCCCTGTTCTCTGGAAGCAGGTGCAAAGACGTAGTCTCGGACATCAGCCGATTCTTTTTTAAGATTAAAAGACCAGTTAACCCGATCCAATCTTGTTTTAAACTCCGCCAAATCGCAGGTGGGGGTCTTTCATGGCACCTCTGTAACAAAGCAAAGACTTAAGAGATTAGCACTCTCTGCCCTCTCTTCCATTTGGACTAATTAACCTCTCTCGACCTTCACGAGTCGAGTAAAATACCTGTGGTTCACCGTTACGGTGAACTGGTCGGCGAAAGCTAACCTGGATAGACTTAAACGTATCCTGAAGGAAGCTAGGTGAGCCCTGAAACAGGCCCAGCATCTGTCATTGAATGGGAAAACCCAGGTGCGCCTCTGGGGCACTTGGGCTATCTCGGGATTAGTCTTCTTCTCTAGAGGATGTCCCCCAGAGCAAAGGCTTAGGTTTCTCAAGCTGCTCATCTCTCGTTTACCCGGCATAGTCCGCCTCGATTGGATTCTTCGAAGGAAAGGTGAAAGACCCCGGGTGGTTATGTCGTAGAGTGGCGTGTTGGATTGTCTGTGGAGCTCAGATACCACCGTACCTGAGGACGTGAAGATAGGATACTTTACAGTTGTTAGTGGCGATGAACCTCTGATTTGACTTGTCTTTTTAACCGACATTGACATTATTTATTTCTCTACTCTATGTATCATTTTATTAAGAAAATCTTTATTATTATAATAAGCTACGGTCGGCTACCATTAAATTTAGTAGTAATTGATTGATGATAAGAAATAAATTGATGGCCAAGAATTATATTACTGCATTACTTTTCAAGGCATTGCAAGAGAATTGACTTGTACCCGCCAAGCCTCATTCTCCCGGAACTCTTTCATCTTCTCACTGTATCACCTACAGAAGTATCATATGTCCTCATGTTCTTGCCCAACAAAACCTCACCTGCCCATCCCCTGCCTACTCACATACTTAAATCCAAAAGCGCATTGATTTCCCCTTTTCTCACAACCATGCTTAACTCGTCCATCCGCAGTAGTATCTTCCCTTCACACCGGAAATCCGCAATCGTTCGTCCCATCCTTAAGAAACAATCGCTCGATTCCTCCCTTCCTTCTAGCTATCGCCCCATTTCACTACTCCCTACTCTTTCTAAGCTCTTAGAACGCCTCATCTTAATACAGATCAACGCTTATCTCTCCTCATCCAATCTGTACCCTCCTTTCCAATCCGCTTTCCGCTCTAATCACTACACAGAAATCGCCTGCATGAAAGTTTACAACGACTTACTCATTTCTCGAGACAAGGCTCTATATAGTGTTCTCATCTCCCTCGACCTCTCCTCAGCCTTCGACATTGTTGACTTATCTATCCTCCATTCTCGCTTCGTTATGATTACGATTTGTCTTCCTCATCCGTAGCATGGTTAGCCTCATATCTATCCGACCGTTCCTTTCGCGTCTGTTCTAATTCATCATCCTCCCCTCCCATCCCTATTTTTTGCGGGGTCCCACAAGGTTCAGTCCTAGGCCCTCTGCTTTTCTCTCTTCTGCTTGGCGATCTCTCTCCGTTTATCAAACCTTACTCTTTTAACATCATGTAATACGCCGATTACATCCTCATCTATGCTCATGCACCCGCACATCGCATACACGATTTTGGCATTTCTGCCTCGAACTGTCTTTCTTCTATCTACAAACGTCTCTCTAATATCCATCCTGTTCTAAACCCTCCGACAAGTTCAAAATGATGTGGATCCTCCCCCGTAAACCAAACATATCTCATCCTACTCTATCTTTTGCCTCATCGATCATCCCCACAGTACACAATCTCAATTTCTTAGGCTTCCATTTCGATGATCACCTTTCTCTTAAAAATTCGTCCGCAACAAGGTCCGCTCGTCTAACTTAATTCTCCGTGACATCCGCCGTATCCGCCCCCTTATCGACTTCCGTTCTTGTATGTCTCTTCTTTCATCGCTTATTTTTCCTAAAATCGATTACTGCCTTAGCCTTTTCGCCAATTCTCTAAAATCCATCATCCTACCCCTACAACGAATAATCAATTCCGCTGTTCGAGTGCTCTTTCGTCTCCGTCGCTTAGACCACACATCCACATATCTTGCCCAACTCTCCTGCCGTACCATTTACATCCGCATCAAACTCCGCCTTCTTCTCGTAACTTTTTGTCTCATCGCTGTTGGCTCTCCATCGTTCATAAATTTTCCTTTCTTAGACGAAACTCGTTCTACCTCGCTATCGCTGCTTCCCGCCGTACCCTCTTACTCCACGTTCCCAATTACTCCAACAACTATGGTCTCCGATCCTTCCTCGTCGCCGCCCCACTCTCCTGGAATCAACTCCCTCTCGACGTCCGCCGTGCTTCCTCTTTTATCACATTCAAACACCTCCTGCGTTCACACATTCTCGACACATGATTTACATTTTTGTTTTGTTGTGGTCATGTAAGCGTGCGCTGGCACGCATTTGCCACGTTAGAATAAATCCTTTTTGTATTCAACTGTTTTGACGGATAGATCAACAATACAGCATGAACATATTTTATATCCATGCTCAAGAGATGCCATTTATATTTTGCGCCAATATGAAAATTGTTTTAGCTTTAAGCGGTTTGCTATGGACTTATCAATAAAATGTTCACCACTCAATAAATCGCGTGCAAATACATCATTTTTGGCTTCAAATATAATCCATCTAAATCTGTAAGCGCCGTATCGTAATCCTCAATTCAAGAGATATAATTATAAACGTTCGAAGCAACATTATTAACAAGTACATCAATTGTATCATTTTCGTCAGGGTCTGGAACATTCGAGATGTATTTTTCGAAATGTCGTTTCCAGTGTATCCATCAATTTTTTAAGTCAGCTGCGTTAATTGAAATTGTGAATAGCTCGGGTTTAAAAAGTTTGTCCATGTACACGATTAAGACTATATTTGAATAAACTGTGGTAAAATAAGACAAGACTGTAATCTTTATTCATCTATCTATAATTATAGCATATAAATTGTTATAAGATAATTAACTTGTTCAGATAATATGACAACTACCATAATCTTTGCTGCCTATCTAGCCCTTTATGGTTTATGATCATTAACTACTACCAAAGAAACGAGCACTATTATATGCCCCAGAAAATATGTAAAATCCCGGCTATCCCATTATTAAAAGGAGGCTGACTTAAACTCAGCCTCCTCCGAAAAATATGCTCACTTCTAACACAATCCTCACCATTAAAAATTTGATAACTGAACTTCTCTAATAATAGCTCAGTTATCGGCAACTCAATTTGACCCTATCTTTAAAATAGGTCGCATCAGCCATCCATATTCACATTACTGATATTCAACCCCGTCAAAATAACGACTCATGAAGTTTAATTAACCAATGAGGGTACATAATATACTAGTAAAGGCATAGAATTATACACAAACATCAGCAAAATGACAATACCAAATAATGCCATCAATCATCTTGCTGTTCATAAGTCAACTCCTAACACCTATTATCAATGAATAAGTACTAATAGATTAAGCAACCTTATTCCTATGACACGCAATCCATAAAATCCTGTAATTCAAAAACCTATAAATCCTATAAAATCATATAAAATCTTGTAATAAGCTATAAAAACCAATAAAATTCTGTAATTCAAAAACCTCACAAAATCCTATACTAAAGAATATTACCCTTCAATCTTTAATCTGGACCAACACAAAGCAAAAACGTTTCCTTACACTTAATGCTATACATACAACTAATATAAGAACTCTGCCCCTAAGTGAGCCAGTTTAACAATTACACCCGACTTTAAGTAGTCGATTTAAATTCACAGATATTCCCTCAAAATATATCACAAATCAAGATTCTCTCAAATATTTTTCTACTATCATTTACCCTCATCATTAAACACTCTTTAAATAAGTGCCTCAGATGCAATATATAAAATAACCCCACCTACAACTACATCCACCATCTTGGTCGCTTACGTCTCGCTTCCTTCAACAAGCCCATTCACCACACACCACGTACAGTAGCCATAAAACATGCTGATCCTGTTAATACTGGAACAATGATCTTCTTATTCTTCAGCCCTTGTCCCACTTTGAGGCGGGTCGGTTATGTGATATTTAGCCCTCTATTTCGCCCTATCGTGAGCCTGGTCTGGGGTGAAGATTAAATGCCATCAGATCTGTATGAACGCCATCTACCCATCGTCGCTTGGGTCGATATCTCTGACGTTTGTCTCTGATTTCATACTTTAAGGCGGTCTTTGCAAGGGATCATTTCCACTTCGCAACACGTGACCGTACCACCGGTGTATGGTCTTTTGCATTTTGCTCACGATTGGGGGCGACCTCGTATCTTTGGAGGATATTCAAATTTTTTACGTGGCCACATCGCGTTATTTCGCTTATCCATCGCTGCATTTTAGTCTCCATGACCGTTAGTCGTCGTTCCGTTTCCTTGGTCGGCTCTGTGCCATGCATGGCCACAGGGCGGATGATTGAGCGATAGATCTTTGATTTTAGATAATCATAAATTCAACGGTCACATAAAACGCCTGTCGCCGTTTGCCATTTCGTCCACGCTGAGTTTATTCGTGCCGTGATTTAATGAGTCAGATCGTCAATTACCGAAAATAGGGTTCCGCGGTACTTGAACTTGTCCGTACGTCTCAAATCAATGCCGTTGATGTTGATGGTGACACTTTCCAGTGGATCTGTTGTTAGGTATTCGGTCTTGTCTAGATTGAGTCGTAGGGCGAATTGAGTAGGTAGGTTATTCCAGACTTTATTTGATTCCTCCAGGTATTTTTTTGTTGTTCGTCGACAGCCAGGCATAGTCTGCGTATAGAATTGTGTGAGGAATCGGTCAGCAGTGCCACAATTTTTGACGAATCCTGTTTAGTTTACGGTGGTATCAACAATATCACGGATACGATTGTCTAGGATACGCTCTAACATGTTCATCATTTGCGAAAGCAATCGAATTAGGCGGTAACTGGATCACTAAGCAGGATTCCACTTCTTTTTCCATATCAGTATGGTGATACTGCTCTGCCAATCGTACGGTATCCTATTCTCATCAATGATCTTGTTGAAGAAGCTGGTTAGTTAGGGGACTGGGTCCCACCTTTTTATCTTCCAGAGCTTAGTCGCAATGTCGTCTGGGCGTATGGCTTTACTTGTCATCATACGCTTTAATGCTTTCTTACCTCGTCCTTACTTATTTGAGGTAATGGGCCGAATGTTACTACAACTTCTGAGATCGAGGGATGCAAAAACTCTTCATTTGAGATTTACTCAAAATGATCACGCCATCTCTCTCGAACTTTCTGTCGATCAATTAATAGCTTACTGTCCCTTCCATTGTTGTAGTAAAACCTTCCGATATCCTGCGTGTTTTGATGCCTTCGCTTCACAAGCCGAAATAGGTCTCATTCACCATCGCGTGTATTGAGTCTTTTTTGTACATTATCATAGTGCACGGCTTTGGCAACCGCAACGGCCTTATTAGCATTTCTCTTTGTTTAATGGTATGCATGCCAGTTTGTCTGTGTCTTGTCGCTGAGACTTTTGCTTTTACATCTTTTGTCCAGAGCCATGCATCAGGCTTAATGTATTTTTCCGGCCTTTGTAAGACCAAGTGAATTATCCGTTATTGTATGCACTATATGTCCAGTCTTGCTCAACGTTTTTTCAACTGTTGTTACTTCGGGAAGACGTATCTTCAAGATCACCTCTGCTTCCATATGACCGAAACGCCACCATTTCGTTCTAGATGATTCCATGCGCTTATCCATCACTTTTTGCTGATGTGGTTTAATTTTCATGATTGCAATAATTGGTCGATGTTGCGTTGTGAGTATCTTGTATGGTACGACCTTAGCATTGGTTACGGTGGACAAGTGCTTACGCCACACGAGAATGTAATCGAATTGAGTTTTGGTTTTTGCGTTATAATAGGTTGGAAGCTGTGTGGGTCGCTTGAAGAATCACGTATTGATAAGAACAATATCATGCGAGTCAGCAAACTCAGTAGAACAATGCTCAATAACAATAAATAAAATTCAAGACACCTATATAGGATGAATCTGAACGAGACACGCTGGGGTACATATTCCATATTAAATCGAAAAGCATTGTAGATGGTGGACCAGGAGAGTTGGGCAAAATATGTAGATGTGTGGTCGGAGCAACAGAGACGAAAGAGCACACGAACGGCGGAGTTGATTATTCGTTGTAGGGTTAGATGATGGATTTTGAAGAATTTGCGAAAAGGCTAAGGCAGTAATCGATTTGAGAGAAGATAAGCGATGAAAAAGAGACATACAAGAACGGAAGTCGCTAAGGGGGCGGATACAGCGGATGTCACGGAGAATTAAGTTAGACGAGCGGACGTTGTTGCGGACGAATTTTTAAGAGAAAGGTGATCATCGAAATGGAAGCCTAAGAAAGTGAGATTGTGTACTGCGGGGATGATCGATGAGGCAAAAGATGCGGTGTGAGGAGATATGTTTGGTTTACTTGGGAGGATCCACATTATTTTGGACTTGTCGGGGTTTAGAACGAAATGGAGATTGGATAGACGTTGGTAGATAAAAGGAAGACAGTTGGAGGCAGAAATGACGATATCGTGTATGCGATGTGCGGGTGCATGATCAAAGATTAGAATGTCATCGGCGTATTGCATGACGTTAAAGGAGTACGGTTTGATAAATGTAGAGAGATCGCCAAGCAAAAGAGAGAAAATCAGGGCACCTAGGACTGAACCTTGTGGGACTTCGCAAAAAATAGGGATGGGAGGGGAGGATGATGAATTAGAACAGACGCGAAAGGAACGGTCGGATAGATATGAGGCGAACCATGCTACGGAGGAGGAAGAAAAGCCGTAATCATAACGAAGGCGAGAAAGGAGGACGGAGTGGTCGACAATGTCGAATGCGGAGGAGAGGTCGAGGGAGATGAGAACACTATATAGAGCCTTGTCTCGAGAAATGAGTAAGTCGTTGTAAACTTTCATGCAGGCGATTTCTGTGTAGTGATTAGAGCGGAAAGCGGATTGGAAAGGAGGGTACAGATTGGATGAGGAGAGATAAGCGTTGATCTGTATTAAGATGAGGCGTTCTAAGAGCTGAGAAAGAGTAGTGAGTAGTGAAATGGGGCGATAGCTAGAAGGAAGGGAGGAATCGATCGATTGTTTCTTAAGGATGGGACGAACGATTGCGGATTTCCAGTGTGAAGGGAAGATACTACTTCGGATGGACGAGTTAAACAAGGTTGAGATAAAAGGGGTTATCGATGCGCATATGGATTTTAGTATGTGAGTAGGCAGGGGATGGGCAGTTGAGGTTTTGTTGGGCAAAGACATGAGGACAGATGAGACTTCGAAAGGTGAGACATGGAGAAAATGAAAAAGTTCCGGGAGAATGAGCCTAGGCGGGGCAGAGTAGGATAGGATGGAGACCGGGATGTGATAGAGCAACGTGGATACTTTAATCTCGAGCAACGTGGATACTAGATTAATGACGAATAATCATGGGTATTGATGTTGCACGGCGAAGAGAAACGAGCAAGGATTGAGTAAAAAGTATGCTAGAGTGTCTTAGAATTGAATGAAGTGATGATTTTATGCTGCCAGAAGTAGTTGCACTTGGTAAGTTGTAGGTTGAGATGAGACTGGCGAAGAGCAAGATAGGAATCACGGAAAGACGGAGTGATCGAGCGGAAATCACGTCTGAGAGAGCGGTGATAGACTCTCAAAGCATGGCGGAGTCGACGCTTTAAGAGAAGGCATTGGATGTCAAATCATGGGGCACGGTACAAGCGACGGTGTGGGTGGGACTTGACTGGCAAGAGAAGATCGAGAGTGGATGTGAGTTCAGGGTAGAAAAGAAAGGCGAGATCGTGAGAAAATGGATATGTTATTGTGGGATAGGATAGAGACGATTTGAGTAAGGCAGAGCGGAGAAGGAAGTGGTCAAGATTTCTCCAAGGGCGACGTTGGATTGTAGGTATGTGAGGAGGGGTTTGGTCTTGAGTGAGATCAATGGTGACGAGAAAGTGATCGGATAGACCAGGATCAGAGATGGACAGTGAGGTGTAGGCAGCAAAATTATCGGGGACAGTGATGATGTCGAGTGCCCCACCAAGGATATGTGTAGGGACAGTGGAGATTGGTTTGTAATTGTGGTTGGATAGAATGTTGATGAACTGGATTTATTCCGTGGAAAAGGGGCGGTTTAGGCGGATGTTGAAGTCGCCTTAAACGAATGAAGGGATTGAGGACAAATAACGATGAGAAAGGAGTTAATGTACTACGGATAAAGTGGTACAACCTCGTCACTCCCGGATGGCATAATGATTGGTGCAGAAACTTAGTATGGGTCAACACATTGTTGCTGGTCAATCCACAATATTGTCAGAACAATGCATTAACGACTGTATTGTCTTTCCCCGGCCGATAGAAAATTTCATATTGATACGGGGCCAACTCAATGCGCCATCTTACAAGTTTCTCATTCTTTATAGTGCTTTTGTGTCGGTCGTTGAATATGAACAAAACACTCGCTTGGTCTGTAATCAGTTGAAATTTTGGACCCAGCAAATAATGTCGCCAATATTTGAGGCATTCAACGATCGCAAGGGCCTCCTTTTCAACTGATGAATATGTCTTGGTAGCCCCCTGTAATGTTTTCGAAAAGAAAGCAAGCGGCTGCCCATCTTGAGAGAGTACTCCTGCAATGGCATTCTTTGATGTATCCGTCTCGACAATGATCATTTTCGACTCGTCGATTACTTTTAGGACAGCTTCCGCGATCTCTTGTTTGATTGAGTTGAATGCATTTGCTGCATTTGTAGCCAGGGGGAATTCGTGCACGTCTACAAAAGTGTGGATCTTCTCTGAAAAGTTTGATATCCACCTGGAATAATGGGCACACATGCCGAGAATCTTTTTAAGGTCTGTAACATTCCGAGGCTGTTCCATGGTTGTAATAGCTTTTGTTCTATCAGGGTCGGGTCGTATGTTATTGAGTGTTACCAGGTAGCCGAGCAAACAAATCGACGTGAGACCGTATTTACATTTACTTTCGTACAAGGTTAGTTCATACTTAACAGGAGTATCTTTGAATAGACGTAGGTTCACTTCGTGATCGCCTTTATCTGTACCGCATACGACAATATCATGCAAATATGCAAATGTACCCTTCAGCGATTCGGCTTCTATCATATTAACTATGATTCTCTGAAAGACGGCCGGGGCATTTGTCAATCCAAATGGAACCCGGTTAAATTCGTAAAGCTTGCCCATTGCTTCGAAGGCGGTGTAACACTTCTCTTACTCTCGCATTGGCACTTGGTGATACGCGGACGTCAAATTAATCCGGCTGAAGAACGTATACGTAGTGATACGTTCAATAGTGCTATCAATCCTGGGAAGTGGATATGCATCTAGTTCGGTGATTTCATTAATTGTCATCGAATAATCCACCACAAGTCTTTGCTTTCCTGATGGATTTGAAACTACCACTACTTGCGCTCGCCAGGGTGACTGACTGTGACGAATAATTACTTCGCGCAATAATCTCTGAACTTTACGATTGATGAAGTCGGAATGCAAGGGGCTGTACTTCCTTGATTTGACAGCAATGGGGCGACAACCTTGTGAGAGCGTCTTAAATAAACTCGGATCTTCTATCCTCATGGAATGTAATGCGGCTAGGGTCAACTTTGGAGTATGAGAACTGAGGGATAGTGCCACGGTTTTGAATCCGGATAGAAAGGAATTTCCCAAAATGGCATCACAACACAAGCATGGAAGGCATAAAAACTTAACGTAATGATACGTTCGTCTTTGAATCATCGCGTTTGCAAGACAATATTTCTTGACAGTAGACGATTTGTCAGTAGCGGCTATCGTCATGACATTGTGACATGAATGTGTAGTCAACCCCAACCTCTTTTAAACAAGCATTTATAAAATTCGTCGAACTCCCGGTGTAAATCAACGCTCTCATATTATGATCATTTACCTTAATGTTTACGATCGAACGTCTTAGGTCGTTATTTTTGCTCGCGAGCATGGCGCCAACAGCCTCAAAACTCCGAATCTTCAGTCATTGCGTTAACACGAGGACGTTTGGATGACTTACACACATAAGCAAAATGGCCACGTTTGCCACATTGTCGACAATCTGCATTTCTTGCTGGACATTTGCTGCGATGATGGTACTGCCTGCCACATAAATAGCATTGTTTGGAAATACTGGCATCCGTTATCTTGTTATCAACATCACCGCATGTCGCGTCCTCTTTAGCTTTAATTGACGCTACGGACATATCAGGTGGACAGTTGTACGCGGATGCTTACAATTTTGCACTTTCAAGTGTGCGTGCTCGATCAAACGCTTCGATATCACTAATATCCTTGCTTTCCAATAGGCGTTGCCGTATATGCGTTGAGCGCAACCCACTAACAAATGCGTCGCGAATCACTAAGTCACGATGCTCGATCGAAGTAACTGCTTGAAATTCACAATCTCGACTGAGCGTTTGTAAGTTGAGGATGAATTGATCGATCGATTGCTCGTCGGTTTGTCGATGTGTGAGCAGCTTGTATCGTATGAATATTTGACTTTTCTTCTTAATAAACAGAGCATCCGACATTGAGATGGCATCATCGTAAGTTGTTGCAGATTCGATATGTCGATAGACCGTAGTCGACACGTGATTGACAAGGATGTCCAAACGTGAATCAGCAGATAAGTCTACGATGCTATCCAGGAACTTTGTAAATCGTCTTTTCCAATGAGCCCATAGAGTGGCTGCGTCAAGAGTATCTGGTTCGAGAGCTAACTGTTCTGGTTTGAGGAACTTCTCCATAGTCACCAATTGTCAAATAAATTGACGTAAACCAAAAGATGGCTTTATTTGACAATCTAGAACAAACAAAACGTTTATAGTTATAATGTCGTATAACTCGGTTCTATAGTTTTTTATTTCTATGAGAAGTCTTGATGTATCTATATCCGAAGACTATGAGTTGGAAGTAGACATGAGTGATCGGATTAATGGACTGCGAACTATAGTTGGAACAGCAGACAGCAATTTGGGCAAACGATTGACGTGCTGCAGTACAAACATCGATTGGGACAGTTGCGCTATAGATGGATCCTACTGAAATTGAGTTTGTAGAGATTGGATATCGGTTTTGAGTTTCGAATTACATCTGATATAGAGTTGCTTTGTAGCTTGTTAATATTGAATAAAATTTGCTGTCGAGCTTGCTGAGCACAGTTGGAAGTGCAATTAACTTTTTTCGTTTTCATCAATATCCCAACCTGGTGGAATCAAGTTTGGGATCCATATCGGTATCCAAACAGGACAGTCTATTTGAACATTGAACTTAATATGTCGCATTTTCTTGATCAGAAACCTCTTGAATATTTGGTGGATGGCAAGTAATTGATTGCGATTGGATGCTTGTTGAGATATAATCATTTGTGGTTTAGTAGTGTTGAGTTAAATGTGGGGACGTTCTACGCGCTGATGTTATGTTCAGTACATATGTCGGCTGAATTTAAACGATTGGCACACTATTTACACAGCAATCTGTGTAATCTTGCATTAGGTTGTTGACTGGATAGTCGTACTTGTCATGTAAAATCTATTTTTGTCGCTATGACTTATATTTCATCAGTGGAAATATGAACAATATCTTTAATTTCCTAATGAGATTATAACGTCACGCAAATACAGTCATCTTAATTTGTAAACTTAGTGGTTTCAAATTTGGAAATTTTCTATTTTTAAATTAGAAAATAATATTTATTATTTATGATGATAAATTAACATAATATATTTTATATTAAAATATAAAAGATAATTAATATACTATACTTTATATTATAATATAAAATATGATTATTATATTATATTATAATTGATAATGGTATAATAATTAATTATAATCAAATCAGCTAACTGAGTCTACGTATTGTTATATAATTATAAAATAAACAAAACATAATAATGCTAAATCAAAATTTAATAATTAAATAATAAAATTAATAATTGTTTTTAGATTTTCTATAATTTTAATCAAGTTAAAAAATAAAAATAAAAAATAAAATTTAAAATAAACGTCATTTTTATGAATTGACTAATAAATAACAGGCGTTGTATCAGAATAAGAATTAGAGGTCATCAGGAGGAACTGCTATGCTATCAGGTTTCGGCCCCTAACTCCTCTACCCAACATAGCAGCGGGGCCAAATACATGCTAATGATGTATTTCCTCTGAAATAACTATCTAGTATCTTATTCTAATACAAAGGATATTATTTATTATCCATCCATAAAAATTTCCCGCTAATGCTTTAAAATTTATTTTTAAAATTATTGTGTTGATTTATATATTTTACTATTTTCTGTTTGATGTTATTTTTATAGTAACCTAGTTTAAAATATGTATCTATTAAATTATTTAAATGATTTTTAAGAAAGCCAATATCATTACATATTGTTGCAATTCTTAAAATTTCATTATTTAATGTATTATATTTTATATTATATGGTATGCATGAATGCTCATGCAAAAATATGTTTCTTGTAAATTATGTCATCTTTACGATATAAATTAATAGTAGTTTAAGTTAATGTTAATTTAATGTTCATATCTAGATATACACCTTCTTTATCATTAATATTGGTTTTGTTAAGAATAAGGCTTTCTGGATAAATTTGTTCACTAATTGAATAAAAATTATTAGAATTAAATACACATATATCATCAATGTATCGAAACATATATTTCATATATCTACATTGTTTAGATTTAGTTTTTACACAGTTATGAACAAATTCATATTCTATAAAGCTTAAAAACAAGTCAGCTATAATTGGGCTACTATTACCACCCATTGAAACACCTTTTACTTGTCTAAATATAGATGTCCCTACTTTTAAATAATTTTGATTTATCAAAATATTTAAGGATTCTATTAATTCAATTTTATCCATATATTTATATTTATTTGATGGTTTAATTTTTGTTAGATAGGCGTTATAATTATTATAACATATATATGTATATCTTTTTCCGAATATAAGGTTAATTAATTTTACTAACGCTTCTTTAATATCTACTAAATCTAGATTTGTATAAAGCGTACTAAAATCGTATGTATTTATATTTTGAAAATTTATTCCTTTTGTCTGTTCTAAAAATTCTTTTGTAGAATAATTACTGAAATAGTGTTTTGTACCAGTATTAATTTCAATTACCCTACAATATTTTTTGAAGTGTGTTTTAATTACTTTAAGTATTTTATTCATATAAATAGAAAGTGGTTTTAATGTACATTTAAAAGCACTACATATGAACCTATTTTAAGTGATTTTAATGTAATTTTGGATTCCAATATAATATAGTTATATATAGTTATATATAGTTACATATATTTACATATAGTTATATGTATTTGTATATAGTTATCATATAGTTATTAATAATTATCCCGGTATAATTTATTCCTCTCTAGCAACGTGCGATGAGGTTACAAATAAATACGTGTCGAATCCAAAATTCGTAAAAACTAGTGTCAGAATGTCAAAATGTTTATCGAATTAGGCTATCGATCTCGTGTGAGGACATCACCCAAAAGCGTGGACATTGCTGCACATGCAAAAGGCAGCTAAAATTATACAAAATTTAAATCTACAGTTATTTGTAGGTCGATAACAAATTGAGGGATTCTTACAAAACTTATAAGATATCCGTCTATCGAAATTATAAGGATTAAAGGCCGCCTTTCTGATTTCCCTTCCATAAGCTTAAAATAATTAATACTTATTGACATAATAATTATTAATTATTATATAATAATTAATAATTATTATATAATAATTATTATTTATATTATTAAATAATATTATTAGTATTTATAGATTAAGTAAATTAGAAAGATATAAATCTAATATAAATATGTATATAAATCTGATTTTTCAAAATCTTCTTGTTCGCCTGCTTGAAAATTAAATGTTTATATTAACAAATATGTATAAAGTGTTTCAAACTTTGCTTTCCTGACGATTTCAAAACGCTTACAAAAATTTGAAATTAATTTTAAATAAATTGGTGATATAGACTGTTCGGGAAATAATAATTGATAAATATTGATTGTCGTCAAGAGTAAATAGTTAATATTTGGATAGATACATTGCCTTGTACGATAATAATTTCACTTTTCATTTTGAAAATGAAAAATTTAGAAATCAGTAAGCCAGTTAAAATTACCTTTTAATAATTATTTTACCGTGACAAACTTAGACATATTCAGTTGTATCTTGCTGGTTAATTATATGAATACCTAGCGTTTTAGACTCCCTACTTAAGAATACAGTGTTTCCTTTTTTGACACCATATATTATTCCTGTCTGTAAATATATAATGGAATCCCATAAAATAGCGTATTTGTGCATAAGTTTTAAAAATGAAAACTGGAAGTATCAATTCCGTTATAGAAATTGTAATGCTTGTTGGTTCTACCAAGAGTTATAAAATGTGATAGCGCTTGAAAGGAAATACGGTATTCGCTTTTACTAACTAAAATAATCTGTCCTGTACAATATAATATACTATTATCTTTGGAGTCCTATTCAAATACAAAGTTCGAGTAAACAGATCCAACTAGGAAAATCCAATTTAGAAGTAACAATAATTTCAACTAAATATCGAAAAATATAAACGGATTATTGACAAATCTAGGGTGAAATATTACATATGAA
Organism: Pomphorhynchus laevis; assembly: GCA_012934845.2. Classification (NCBI taxonomy): domain Eukaryota; kingdom Metazoa; phylum Acanthocephala; class Palaeacanthocephala; order Echinorhynchida; family Pomphorhynchidae; genus Pomphorhynchus; species Pomphorhynchus laevis. Next base: position 2,737 of record WNNJ02001566.1, on the reverse strand, counting down.
GTAAAACCAATTCTTTAAACAAAAGGTTTGATAACTTTTTGCAAAATTTTTAGCTTGAACTTGCGCTTTTAATTTAGTTTTGTTCTTCTATAATATTAGTTCTTTATTCTTGATTTATTTTCTAAAATATATGCAATTTCAACAAATTACATTTACCTATATTTTAATGTTGTTAATTCCGAATAAAAATTTATTTAGTTTTAATTTAAAAGTTTTAGTAATCTTAATTTTCAGCTTCGAAAATAAACACTACGGAAGTAAAACTTTAGTTTAGACTTCAAAAAGTATACTGGTAGTATAAACTTATGGATAATATTTGTATTTTAAAAACAACTATAAGTTGGTATACCCAACAGGCTATGCTTGCAATTGAAATTTTTATAACTATTTTTATTCTGCTCGTTGCTTTTATTCCTCGTTATTTTTATTATGTGCATTATCATTATATTTCTTAACTAATTCAATTATGTACTTTTCAGATAGTCAAATAAAGCTTCTGTAAGTTTTATCATAACAATTTATTTGACTACTATATGCTGATGAAGGCGTCAAATCCTTCAAATCCAAGTTTGTCGACCTCTACAAATGCAATCGCGGAGTGTCTGCAACCGGGTAAGCTTGATATTCTACCAGACACATCTAAGTCCGTAGATGCTTGGATACAGTGGCATCATACTTTGGAGAAGTTTAGCCAGTGCATTCACGCAACGGAAATGGCAAATTGGCTCTCATATTGACGCTGGTATCTCCTACGCTGTTTAAGGCTATCCATTCATCAGAGACTTGAGGTCAAGCTATAACTGTCCTACGTGACATGTTTGATCAACCACTCAACGTTGTTTACCCTAAATATCCAGGAACTGACAAGTGTCAGAAGACACTTGCCAGTTCCTGAAAACGTTGAAACAGATGGCCACGGATTGCAAGTTCGAGGCTGTATCGGCTGACGATAATCGGGACCAGGCCTTCCTTAACGCATTCAATGCAGACCTCAGTTCAAATAAGATTCGATAAAGCTTCTGTAAGTGTTATCATAACACTTGTATGACTATATTTAGAAAACAAGTTTTATTATAGTAAATTTAGAATTTCAACGTCGATGGTAAATTGTAATCACTTGATTAATACTTATGATGTATCGCTTTGCGATCCTGAACAATAAAATGCTGTATTACTTTTGATACCGCATGAGATTAGAGCAGCGTACTTTTCGTGTAATGGTCACTTTTTCTGATCTTTTATATTCCCTCTGTTGAAAGCTTAGACGAGGATGACATAGTATACGTCTGCTGATGGCCCATGAAGCTCATTTCTCTATCGTATGATGTTCAGATATAAGCCTGAACATAGGTATATGAGAGAGATATGTAGAAAAGAATTCGGATCAACGTTTAGAGCCTGCACCCGATAAGACCGTCAGTCTTATTGTGAGATAGTAGTAAAGGTGTGTAGCTTATAGTCCATAGTGATGACGCCACACAGTTGTGACGAATACACCAAGCTCAATGCGCACTAGTTTTCAGAGTAGGCTAGATCTGGGGCTAAGTCTAGGTGGCGGGCGGCGCTTACGGATTAAGCATCCCGAACGCTAGAAACCAAGCAGTTTGAATTTTGCTGCTCGTGTATAAACAACAACGTTTTTTATTTTTTCTCTGACTTTGTGAGACTTGTGATTCTTCGCTACCTTACTGTCGTGAATGATCTCTCAACACTTATGAAATCCAATCCACACTGATACAGTTCATCAGCAGAAACTGATCTAAAAATTTGATTGCCAATGCACCTTGATGATTTTCAATCCCCAGTTTTTCCCGTTATTTAGTATTTCCGTTTATTGATCGATGTTAACTGTAATAACGTATCGCTATCGATCTTAGACAATTTTAAGCAATATATGTTAAATACAGTGTCGTACAGCTTATGCGATCACATGTGAACTGGATACTTTGCCATGTAATAACCATTCTTGTGATGATCCCTTCTAATATGTGAAATGTACGCTGAACACTGTTGAAATCTAAGCATTACTGGTGAAGCTCAATAAGCAAAACATATACGTTTCTTATTACATTGTGATTAATGATTTCTAATATTTCTGTGTATTTTCCAGTTCACATGTTATTGTGTATTTCCCAATAACTTTATGTATGGTTTCCCTCCAATATCTCAATAAGCGTTAACTATAATGATATATTGGTATGTTGTGATTCTGATAGGCTTAAGCAATTGTTTTGAATAAAAATGTATATATGCATATGAACGTTTTCCCTAGTTGATCATGTGACTAATTTGGATAAACTAAAATATTTGAGATGTGTTGTTACATTAGAAAATGATAAAGTTTATCTTTGCTCAACCAGCCTACCATTGTTGCTTCTAAATGTCACAATACAATGCTATAACGCACCAATGGTTCACGGAAGGAGTTTTCGTGGGTCACCACAACTTGCTTAGTGCAAATCAAATCAACTAACTGAGTCTACGTATTTAATATAATTATAAAATAAACAAAACATAATAATGCTAAATCAAAATTTAATAATTAAATAATAAAATAAATAATTGTTATAAGATTTTCTATAATTTAAATCAAGTTAAAATAAAAAAATTGAAATTTAAAATAAACGTCATTTTTATGAATTGACTAATAAATAACAGACGTTGTATCAGAATAAGGATAGTTGTGAATTTCATTTGTGAAAGAGCGCTTTATCATAGAATTTTTAAAGCATTTTGT